>CM036546.1:6203937-6298937 GCA_020745685.1 Tautogolabrus adspersus | reverse complement strand
TTTCCCAAGTACAATGTGTTGACATCGTAAGTTTTGCATTTCCCTCAAAACATATTTCCTGTTTATAGATTTAAACCACCCACGTGATGCCACACTGTAGGAGGATGATTCCAATAACATGTTTAATGTGTGAATAACACTGTAAACTACTCCACACACTTCACGTAAAGTTAATGTACACTAACACAAAGGACAGGGCTGTTATTTCTCTGCTCTGTTTACATGATATATGGTGCATTTCACTGTCTAATATCCTGATTTTACTGCATGTCACTATCTAACTGTCTTTGTAGATTCTAAAACGAGTAAGGTCCCCTGTTTTTTTGTAAAGTGTCTTAAGATGAAGGTGAATTGGCGCTATACAAATAAAAATGGATTGACTGATGTTGCGTTCCTTGTATCCATACAGTAGTAATGACCTTTATTTTAAATCAAAGCATCCAGAGTGGGGTTTCACCTTCTATCTCCAAAACTGAAAGCAGGTTAACATATTAAACAGTAACACACTAACAGAAGTTTAAGTAGAGAGATGAAGATGTTGAATAGATTACCTTCACACAAATCTTACAAGTAAAACTGTTTTGAAAAATAAATACACAAAGAAACTCTTAAAAGAGGACTTATATTGTTACATCATAGGTTTTATATAATCATAAAGAAATCTTTTTTTTTGGTTTAATCCCCCCCCCAGTTACTGTACAAGTTGTTTTAAGTAGAATTACTGTCATTTTAAGCTTGATCAGTAAATGTAGTGATTGTTATTCAGTTTAGTATAACCTAAAATAATGTTTTTGATTGGTCGATTGATTTTTTTTATTAAAAATAAGTCTAATTAAAGAAAGAAAAAAAAACAATACTCAATAATAAAGTGAACCTAAATAAGCTAACATTTTCAACATGAAGCAACATGTTTAAAAAGGAGCAGGATGGAATCTACATGTTTATCCAAACTCTTTTTCTGCTTTTTTTTTTTTTTATAAAGATATTTTTTGGCTTTCTATGCCTTTATTGTAGAGATAGGACAGTGGATAGAGTCGGAAATCAGGGAGAGAGAGTGGGGAATGACATGCGGAAAAGGAGCCACAGGTTGGACTCGAACCCGCCTGGAGGACCACAGCCCCCATACATGGGGCGCGCACACCAACCACTGCGCCACCAGAGCCCCCTTTATCTGCTTTTTAACAAATATATCACAAATATCTACACTGTGTCAACTGCACTGTTGTAACGTGAGTATTATAAAATAATGGTAAACCTAACTAGGTTAATCACAGGATGGCCGACTCCCACTAAGGGGAGCTGTTGTTTAAGTTAGTACTTTTGTTGGAGTATAGGTTTTCCTATTTGCTGCTATGTACTTAAACGTTACTTGATAATACCCTTGATTGCAGCACGTCCACATTCTGTAAACAAACTCTGTTCTGGATAAAGAGTAAATAGCTGCACATAAAGTTGTCGACTGGTTCCTTTCATCAATAGACGTTACCACACGCACCATTTTGCATTCTTTTTGTTTGGTAGTCTACCTGTTGCTTGTGGTTTGCTGTTATATCATCAATGTTCCCCTTTGCCTTGTATTAATTATTATAAATGATGTCCTTCTTGAGGTCCTGCTTTCATTTGAGGACCCTTTGAGTCTTTAACTGGAATCCAAAAAAATACTAATGAATAAATCAGAAAGAGCTTTTCCAACATGCTAATGTCTCCTAATCAAGTTTAAGATACATTGAAGGTTTTTTAAATGTCTATATTAAATTCACTATTTTAAAATAAAAAAGCTGTCGTTTTTTAAAGCCTTACATGAAGCTGAGCAGAAAACTGTGCAGCAACACGTACCTCCTGCTCGGACAGATTGCCGTTGAGTCCCTCTTGTTCGGGGTTGTCCCAGGTGGAGATGTAGTTGTCAGTCAGAGCATCCCACACGCTGCAAAACAAATAACACACAGATATATGCACACATGTAAGCAAGAGCAACTTTTAAACATCAAAACGTTGCATCTGTCCCTCACTCTACAGGCTGCAAGCTATTTTAAGCTGCTCTAGCCGCACACCGTGTAGTTAGACGGTTATATAACAGCATTAGACTAGATGGCTGTGTTGTCTTATCCCCTGGTTAAAATCAGGTCTACTCGGCTACGTCTTCAGGAGCCTACAACTCAGTCAATATTTAAAAGACGCCAACTTCAGTCAATGCACAGAGCTTGAGGCTGCAGAGGAACAATGCACCACAGATAAAAAAAACTGCTTACTACTGAGGAAACGGTATCCTTACAGAGATTTAGATAAAGCTTCTCACATCATTGTGCAGTCGGTCTCGGACTGAACCCGGTGAAGCGTCTGTCTGAGGAGGGATTACATAAAACTAAAAGAGAGAAACAGTCTCCTTTGTGTTTTTCCTCCTCCTCCTCCTCCTCTCAGAGGTTGTCTCAGGGCCTGCTGCCCGGCTCTCAGTGGCACTGCCCACAGCAGACACACAGAGGACACATTCAGCTCACAGCTTACCTCACCAGCGGCTTGCATGTCACTGCTGCATGCAACAGCACATAAACAAGGGCAATTTTTTTTCTTTCTGTAAACTTACCAAGTAAATTACAAGATGTGTATTCTGTAGTTCTTGCTTCCTATCAACTGTTGTTTGTTTGCATGTGTTATGCAATCAAATGACAAGGGCTGCAACATTGGTTAATGCTGTTGCCTCACAGCAAGAAGGTCCCTGGTTCAAATGGTTCAAATCTCTGTCTGTGTGGAGTTTGCACGTTCTCCCTGTGCATGAATGAGTTCCCACCAGGTGCTCCGGCGTCCCCCCCTCCCAGTCCAAATATATGCTTGTTAGGTTGCTGACTCTAAAATTCATCCATAGGTGTGGATGTGAGTGGGACTTATTATTTGTCTCTGTATGTCAGTGCTGTGATTGGCTGTTGACCTGTCCAGGGTGTACCCCACATTAACATTGAACAGTTCTCAGATTTAAAACTCACTTCAATTAATATAGTATATATTTATTAGTTAACCCGAGGGTGCATATGTATATACTGCAATGGAAAGAAATGAAAATCCATATACACATATTAAAGTACAACATTAAAAATGACTTATATACTGTTATACCTTGTTTTAAAGGTCACATATTCTCCTCCTTTTCAAATAGTTTATTAGAATTGGTCTCAGAGCTCCCAAAATCATGTCTGAAGTGTCTTGTTCTAAATCAACTCTGATCCTGTATTTGATCATGCCTATAAACCCCTCTATTTCAGCCCTGCTCAGAACAGGCTGTTTCTGTGTCTGTATAGCTTTACATGCAAATGAGCTGTGTCTGACCACGCCCCTCTCTGGAAGGGCTTGGGTGGCTCAGGCTTCCTTGCACCATGCACAATTGTTTACGGTGAGAAGGCAGACTCAGAGGGCAGAACAAACACCTAGCTTTGGGAGTGTCACCCACCTGGGAGAGGGGTTACTGCCTTTTGTGATGTCATGAAGGGAAAATCTCCAGATGGCCTGTTTGAGCACACATTTTCTGAAAAGCAGAGCAGGCGAAAGACGGAGAGGATGGACTTTTCTTATAATTAGGGGGTTTGTAGACAGACTAGGGACACATTAGTGTACCTTTAACCAAGTGCAGTGGCCAAATGTCAATGTCCACAGCGCAACCTCATCCGATGTCCCCCCTTTATGTTTTGCACCATATAACCCAGAATGTATCTGAGTTTTTGACCTGATTATCAGTCTTTAAATGAAACCGACTGTCTGAATGAAATAAAAAATAATCTCATTTTAAAAGACTTTAAAGAAAAAAATCTTCAGTCATCAGCACACAGCACAGACTGCCTCCATCACACAGACTCAGTGTTTGGTCATCTGGACAGCATGTTACTAAGCCGTCCTGCTGTGTTTGTTGGCCCGCAGCCACTGACGAGAAAACATTTAATATTCTGCCTCACCATCAGCTGACTCAGATCTGCCTTCAGAATCAGAAAACTGCAGGGATTATTACAAAAAGTGACACAGACTGTTTTCAACCAAAAGACAGAATTACATTGTTGTTGATTCTTTGGATTGAACTCTTATCCACAACAAACCACAACAGTTGTCATCTATATATTAAAGGGGTTTAATGTATAATGTGAATAAATATATTGTGTTTACGACTAACTTGATTTAAAATCACAGCATTGTTACTAACAAGAGCTGGACTGGAATGAGGAGGAGGGACAATGAGATGTTTATGTGACGAAAACTCACGAGGAGGTGGGGAACAATGTGTGTATTTGACTCACAATATCTTTACTGTCTTCTGACATGTGCTACAACGACTCAGTGCATGGTTAAAAGCTTGAGTCTCTATCATAGCATGCAGATTTATTTAAGTACTGTGTTTGTTCGCTATTAATTATTGATGTATAATATAGAATCAGGTAAGTACTGTTTGAAAAATCACACAATTCCCCTCCAGCCCTCTCCTCTCACACCTACAGACTATTTTTAGCTCGATTCATCCTCACACAGTGTGACGAGGAGTGTGTGTTTCCGCTTCAGATGCTGTGAGGAGGAGGAGGAGGAGAAGGAGGAGGAAGGGGGTCTGGCAGTGAGCTGGTGGAGAGGCAGTGACAGATCCACAGCCAAAGCACAGTGAGGCGTACGATACTGCACATTGAATAATTCAGCAGAAGACTGACTGTGGTGTGGTGGAGGGTGGGGTCATCATGATGCTGGGGGACTCCTTGTTTGGGATGTTGTGATCTGTGTGTGGGTGTAAATGTTTTATTTTTGTCAGGTGTGATGTGCAGCTCTAATGTTTTGGTCCTGAGGCTGCAATGTGAGGGCATTGGCTACAAAATTAGTAAATGATTGTTGAATGGACGTCAAGGGGTGGGTTTTATCTGCAATACCAAGAGTCTTTGTTGTGTTCTGTTATGTCACCATGTTGGCAGACATTCAGTGTTACTGTGGCTCTTTTCTGAACAAATTGCTTTTCAGTAACTTAGCTGTTCTATAGATCAAGTATGGTAGCGTCCAAAAAAAGCTACATTTCCCAACAAAAGCATTTAAAGTGCAGCGGATCGTTCTGTCACGGTCCAAAATCATACTAGTAAGAACGAGTAGACGACGCTAGCCATTAAACGTGTGTATTTGCAGTGGAGTATTTACCTCTTTATGACGGTGATATCACTGTCTAATCCTTGACTCTCATGACATCCCTGCTGCTGGTGATAGTGCAGACAGGCGAGCAAGAGTTCACCTACTGGGCAGTGCCGATTCTGGAGTCGGTTGGGGCCCTAGGCAAAAATTAATTAAGGGCCCCTCAAACCACTTTTACATCTACCAGTGTCCTTATTCTCTTCCTCTTTCTTTTTTCACTCCAATTCTTCTTGATTTTTTCTTCAGTGATTTTCATTGACAAACTTTTGTTTTAACAGTAGTAATGAGACATGAGATGCTAAGCAAGGCAATGAGAGTGAGTGCTGTCAGATTGGGCCCCATTAGGGAGTTTTCCTACTGGTATTGCAAAATTTGCACATTTTGAGCTACTGCTGTGGTTTAAAGTTTTTCAGCCCTTGGGGGCCCCCAAGCAGTTGCCTGTTGGCAAGCAGCGCCTCTGCTAATGGGGCAAACACATGCACGTGTTTCCAACAACAAGTTAACATAACAAAGTTAACCATCGCCTGTACAGTCTGCATTTTTTGTTAATTCAGCATGTACATTTTATGAAGAGCAACTTGTAATTTAGCTCACTGTACTTTTCAAGCAGCTCGCCCACCACTGCAGTCATTTCTACACTTTATTATGTTCCTCATACTTAAGTAAGATGCATAACAAAGCCAGAAGATACACATGGTAAATGGTAAATGGACTTGAGCTTGTATAGCACTTATCTAGTCTTCTAACGACTCAAAGCGCTTTTACATCGCAGACCACACTTTCCCTTTAACACCACATTCACACACTGATGGCAAAAGCTGCTGTGTAAAATGTCCATCAGTATTAACTAGTCCATTAATACACATTCACATGGAAATGACGAAGCAGTGGGAGCAATTCGGGGTTTAGTGTCTTGTGCCTGCAGGAGCTGGCCATCGAACCCCTGACCTTCCGGTTGAGAGACGACCAACTCTACTACTGATCCACAGCAACAGCCGTCCCATAGACATAAAGCATGCAAACACAACCTAACATACAAACATCCTGAGGACTTGTAATGCATGTGTGTTCCCTGTAGGGGTTGTGAAACTGAGGACTACGTGTAAAACACAAATGATGAAATGAAGCAATCCATTATAGTCCTACTGTTCTGTGAGAAGAACATTTTGGACTTTGTAGTGATGGAACACATTACCGTGGCCAGAAGCCTTTTAGCTTTCTTTTCAAATAGACTGTCATTATAGTAAACCTATTTTATGGGAGTAAGAGAGAAAGATGATTTAGGTCATATGTGTTTTGTATAACATAAAGGATTTTTTACTCTGATTCCTGAATATATCAAATCAATATTTTGATAATGAAGTTAGATTTCAGATTGCACATTGACCCATGATTTTAGTGAGACCATTTCTTCAGGAAACAGATTAGTCAGGAGATGAGGAAAATATGAATATATCAGCTGTGGGAAAAACAATATTAACAGATGGCCATTTTGGATTAGAAATGGCATATTAGTAAGGTTTTAGAGTTTTAGTTTTTAGAACACAGATTCAAGAGCAAAGGCAGATTATGTGTTTTAAGCTCCCTCCCTTAAAAAATCATTAAGGTCAAATATTAATGTAAAAGAAAGAGAAATTAGAAATGTTGAGCCAATTTACTTAAGATTGACCCAAAGATTGATGATTTTTACCTCAAATATTTAGATGGTTGCACAGTTCAGGTATGCCACTTATTAGAATGCAATGTATCTGTTCCATTAAAGCCTCAATTTTGAATTTTTCAGGCTTCAAAATTCTATATAGATGACTGAACACTACGTGGACAACAGGTGGACCTTTTACTATGAGTACTTTGTCAAACTATTAAGACTTGATCACTCACTCTTCATCCTGCAACCTCTCCTCGTCCTCCTGGCTGTGTGTCTGGGTGCGTATTGGTGCCAGGACCTCCGTCTTGGTGTTGTAGTTGTGGAAGCAGACGTTGAGCTTCTCATCAAACTCGTTGACCAAGTCCTCCATGGACTTGAAGCTCATCATCTCAGAGAAGTTCTCCAGCTCAGAGAAGTCCTCGCGGGTGATGGAGGCCAGGGGGACGGTGGTGGAGGTGTTGGTGGAGTAAGAGGAGTTGTTAAACTCATCCATGTGACAGGGCCGGAGGTCCTCAAACTCCTCATCCAAACACACGAGAGGGGCTTCCATGGTGTCCCCTGTCTGTAGATCTCTGAGTCCTGCACAAACAGAGACGGGGTGATAGGTTAATGGGGTTAATCACTGAGTTTGCTTAATCAGCATTTGTTTAAATTGCATCAGCATTTATTTAATGCTGCAGTAAATCTGTTTTGAAACATAAACTGCAAAGCCTAGAGTGGATGTACTTTTTGTTCCAAAATCGAAGCCAATGTGGAGGTGCCTAAAACCATCAGGGGCAGACTCCATTGTTAACAAAAATAAGTCTGGTTATTTAGTCTTCCAGAAAATGAGCCTACTTCTCCCTTGATTTATTACCTCATTAAACATTTTCCTAATGAGTTTATGGTCTCAGTCGCTTCTTAAACACAGAGTGATGGTCCTTTTTTAAAATAATAGTCTTATTAAGTGTAAGATAGATACACAGTGCAGATGGCCTAGCAGTTAGGTCACGCCCCATGTATGGAGGCTATGGTGCTCCAAGCGGGCGGCCCAGGTTCAAGTCACCACAGTGAAGTCATCTGCTGGTTTGTGAACTACTGTTTTAAAGCCTTGAGTTTGGTGCTTTGGCTATGCCGTCCAGTTTTTGAAACAGTAGAAACCATCTTAGGACGAGACGATGGATCACATTCTTTTGTCTTCAACCTGATTGACCGAGAGGTAACGCCTTGTCAACACAGGTAGTCACATCGTAAAGAATATCCTTCTCAGCATCTATTCTATACTCTTAAAGTTACTACTATGAACATCATGCTGTATTGAATAAGACTTGAAATGAGACCATTTTGAAATTGCATATTCAGGTTTTAAATCAAGTAGTCTTATCTCCAGGGGATAGCGTAGCGGTTATGTTCCGCTAGATGTTGTACTTCAGTTTCTAACATGTGGTATCGTCCCCTTCTGGCTTTTGGAAAGAATGCAGGTTAAAAGGACTTCAACACTAACTTCACTTTTGGCTACAGTCACTAACATTTAGTCAAAATAATTATCCCTGAATTACATTTGCACTTTGCTTAGCAAAGTGCTAGCTCTAGTAGCTAGCGCTAGTATTAGCAGATTACATTTGCTTACCCCTTGTCCTATCTTGTTCCAACCTTTTGTCTAGATATGGTCATTTAACTCCAAGAAAAAAAGTTGGCAACCGATAAAATACCAAACTCAAAGATTCAAAGTGGCAGCCCAAAACCGAATGAGTGACTCCTCGATGGCTAGGTGCGTTACGCCATGATTAAAAGAACCCGATCAGACAAAGCACAAACATGCATGTCTGTCACCATCTGTTTAACGTAATAATATCCCAAAAGGATTTATTTGGCGTTTCCTAAATCACTCCTGTCTCACCTCATGTGGAGTGGACGCCGTGCTGTCTAGACAAAGAGGAGAGGAGGTAGATGTGCCAGAAGGGGACCAGGTCCCAAAGGGAACCAAACCAGGTGGTTGTACTGGTAAGTCACAGTTAATTACCTTCGTCTACTGGGATTTAACTGAAGAGGTTTTCTAGATTCTGGGACAGGAAATTATAGGAGCATTTGTCACAGTATATAAAATGGCTGTTTGTCACTGCTGGTCATGGGTTTCTTTATGGATTTTCACGATAGATGATGTGTGGGGGAAACAAAAACCTGATTGCTTCACATAATTGTGTCATTAATGGTGTCATTTAATTATGGTGCCTATTTAGATGAATGGACTCAAATACAGTCTTAATGAAGTCATAGTGTACGAGTTGTAAACAATTCAAAGGCCCCTTTTTACAGCGCAGCGTCATCACTGACAGTACATTTGGGGTTCTGGGACAGACTTTAGAAAATTGCTTGGCAAAGGGAAGGACACCTGACAACTGTCCCATGGAAGAGTGAATTACCAGTAACAACATGCAGACATTTTCTCGTAGAACACTCTCCCAAGTGAAAAACATTCAGTAACAATGGTAACACTTGGGACAGTTTGTGGTAGGGATGTACTTTTCAATATCTTTAACCTGAGTGGCGTTTCGAAAACAACAAGACATTTTCTTGACATTTATTCACAGAGCATGTTCTAATAAAAAGATTGTACATACAGAGTAGACGTAGCTTGAGGTCGTAAAAGTAATGCCAATGCAGAACTGCCTTAAACCTGCAAAATTTGAAAGCAAGCAAAAGCTTGCAATTGTATGTACAGTAAGTCTAGCAGAAAATGATCTTGCAATTTCTTTGATTTATGACTTCAGTTAACATTTACTATACCAGTTTGTTGTCTCAATTCCTAGGTTCAAGTCTTCTTTAATACAGCATGATGTATTTTTTTCAACATATTGATAGATTTAGAGGAAAATACACAATATAGCAGCATAGGGTGTGGTTTGCTGACATTGACAAGATGCATTAACGGCGAACCTGTCAACCAGGATGGAGGAGAGTACAGTCCAAAAACAGTGTGTTCACTTCTGGCTGCAGAGAAAGAAATAATGATGACGGCCTAAAATGTTAACTTGAGGCCTCAAACATTGTCTACAAAACAAAAGGGTGACAGGGGTCATGCTGGTTGTGTTCCCCCTTACAAACAGTCTCTAGTTTTACTTCTTTGACTTTCCACCAGATAAAGATGACAGCATCTCAATAGAGGTAATCTTGAGAAAATTCTTCTGGGACCTATAATCACATTGTTTGGGAACACCAAGTAGTCTCTGTGTTTTGGATAGTAGTAAACATTGGTGTATCTAAAATGAGATGCTAAAACAACCTTAAAGCGTCCACTCCCAAATCATTGTTTTGGTTCTCTAATGACTGAAATCAGCTCAGGGGAGGAGCAGCAGAAGAACTATGGTTATGGTTATTTTAATTGACTATGAGGATAAACAAATGTCATGCAGCTCTTCTCTGGAGCTCAAAGTATCGTCAGTGAGTCTTATTTTGAGATCTACAGAATTAAAAGAATGTGAACCAAGAAAAAAAGAAAGAAAGAATCAGCAAACATCGTAAACGACTTAATGCTGTTGTCAGACTTTGAGGTGAAGTTGTGCGTCGGTCAGGTTGTCTGACGCAGTGTAATTACAGAAGTGAGGCCTCAATTTCATCCTGTGCGCTGTGCTGGACCGTGGCCTGGTCTAAGTGAGTGACTACAGAGGAGTCCATTTAAAAAAACAAGCTTAAGCAGGCTTCTTCCTCCTGTTCTCAGCACTCAGCAAAGTGCTGCTCCGTTAGCAGCCGGATATTGTGTTTTTACAAGATCTCCTCCTGTCTCTCTCCTCAGCTCTGTCTCCTCTCTACTGATGTGTTTTTGTTGGTTTGTGTTTCTTTTTCATTGCATCTCATTCTTTTTGTACTCATTTTCTAATTTATCTGTAGATGAAAGGACCCCATGTTGAACAAATCTTTACAGTAAGAGAATAAATCAGCCTTTTTATGTGACAGTGACTGACAAGCGGCATCTGTCAGAGGATCCAATTAAGATCATTTGGTCTGCTTTAAAAAGGAACATGAGCAGACTGTAACCTTGCCACAGGGACTCTATGCAGCTGAACTGATGCTTGAAATTTGTCAGGGTGAAAATTCACAAATTCAATTTCCTGTAACAACTCCCCGGTCACGTTGTAGCTGTTCCCACTGGGTTGGTAGGAGACCTCTGGAATACTTCATTTAATGAACGGAGAAGAAATCATCAACATCAGTGCTGATGGTAGCCTTTTTGGCCCGGGGGTTTGCCAAATGTGTGCACAGTGTTTGTTTAGGATGCGCGTCAATTGTGGTTGTGTATGTGACCTTCACTAAGTGTTGGTGGTCTCAGGTGCTTCCTCAGCATGCAGGTATGAAAAGAGCCAATCAGGAGAGCTCATCAGAGGTCATTTAATGCAATGGAGACACCTTGTTTTACTGTGGGAGGAATGAACATGCCTACGTCACTGAACACAGATTTCCAAGGCTGATATTTTATGATTTTTTTTCTATTTTGGGTTTCCCAGCATGAGTTAAATCACATTAAAAAAATAAACAGATTTGCTCCCACATAAATATTTTTAAAAATGCATTCCATTTCGATTTTATTTCAAGGCGGCTGTGGTAGAAATGGAAATCAAGCAGGTCCATGTCATCAGCTCATCACATGGAGAAAAAAAGAGGAGAGTGGGGGAGGGAGAGAAGAGCAGCGAGGAGATAGAGGAAACCATGGTTACAAGGCGAGGATGGAGGAAGATGATGCACTGGGA
Source organism: Tautogolabrus adspersus (assembly GCA_020745685.1). NCBI lineage: Eukaryota > Metazoa > Chordata > Actinopteri > Labriformes > Labridae > Tautogolabrus > Tautogolabrus adspersus. Next base: position 6,287,429 of record CM036546.1, on the reverse strand, counting down.
GGACCTGGACAAATGAACCACAGGATGATACAGAAGGAAGACAGATTACCTGCAGTAGACGTGTGGTTGTTTTTGAGGCTCGGTTTGTTCAGGATCTGATCAGACGAGGAGAGTCTTTTCCCTCAGCTGTAAAACCCACCGATGAGCAGGAGCGGCATTCATCCCAGATATGAAGAAGAGGAACGAAAAAAAAGAAGAGAGAGGTAAAGATGGCAGCGTGGTCCGAGCTTTGGTGTGTATCCCTTCCCTCACCCGTTAGCCCGCAGCCTCCCTGATGCGTCCTCCCACAGCCCGTTGTTTTCCAATCAATAGGCAGCAGCTCAGAACGCACAGAGCCTGCGCACTGTGACGACATCTGCTCCCCCCCTCCCTCCCTTTCTTTCTTCTCCCCTCACTATCCTCGCTTTCTCTCTTTGTCCCTGCCTCCTGCCCCTCCCCCTGTAAGCATTAATTCCCCAATATTCATGAAGCAAGGAGAGCAGGAGGAGGATTGGGGGAAGGAGATGTGTAGCAAGGTAACACTGTGTTTATCGGTCTACCTCATACATTGAATCCTTTCAGCAGCTTCCACCTATTGTCTGCTGAACCATTCTGACAATAGTCTGACTAGAGAACACATGCACACAGAGATATCATTCTAAACCCAGATTACTGTCAATTCAAAACAGCTCTGTGATAGAAATGAATATAAATCCAACTATGCATTCTTGTGGCTGTAAAAATAAAATAAGCAATCAAGCATTGATAAATGATTCTCTATATGGTCTATACACGTGTATATTTCTTTTCAGTCTCAAAGAATGGTTAAAGCATCATTTAATAGCTGAACACAACAAAGACAAACATGGTTTGAGTGTAAATATTTTCACGTGTTTTACGACGTCACTTTTATTCACTTCCTGCTCTGTTGTCTTTAAAGTGTCTGTAGGAGCCGCATTTAAGTTTATTTTATTTGCATCCTTTTTTTATTTTTTCTGCATTTTATTTGTGTTTGTACTTCATTTTTTGTGTGCGCCCTCCACAGGTAGAGAGGCAAGTCAGTGTACAGAGCGTACCTGGGAGGAAGACGTGTCACAGCACATACCATCATTAACCGCAGGCTCAGCAGTCATGTTAATGATAGCCTTTAAACATTAACTCTCACTGGATTTATTTTGGATCAAGTCTGCGTGTTTGATGAACTGTTCCCGTTTCTTCTATGTGGTTAATACAAGAGTTTAATGATTTAAATGTAGTTAGCATTATCATGATCTGGGACAGTCTATGTGTGAGTTCAACACTTCATATGAGTTTTCTTATCAGGTACATATTTACACTCTGATCTTGATTTTGACTCCTCCATCCTTCACTGACTGCGTTGAAAAATCGGTGTAATCCCTGGTTTCAATCTGTGCTTTGGGTTTAGACCTGCTGTCTCAAATCCTCTGCTGTATGAGTGTAAACACATTAACACACATATTATTCCACATCACGATCACACCCAGAGTGAACTCGGATCAGGAGATATTATAATAAGACTCATCTCTGAGGTCAGGAACACCCAGCTCTCAGATCTGAGCAGATTTGACAGATTAAGATTAAAACAACATGACAGGTTTGACAGAGTTCAGAAAAATAAGCAGTCAGAGAGTGAATCAGTGGATCCATGATTAACATCTTTCTTTAAAGATACAGTGTGTAATGATATTTTGTTAAAATGTTGGTTAAAATAACGGATTTTGATCATTGCATGTCACTAACAATATTAAATGGTAATGTACATAAATAAATGTGTCTGATCTGTGTCTGTGATCACCCTCCTCTGTATAATTTTTTTTCATCAGTTCTGAGTTAAACAACCAATTTGGGGTTATGTTGCATTCATGTGGTGTCGGACACATCGGAAAAACGAGTTTCTGAGTTGTGAAATGCACATGAACACCTGCTCAAGTCGGAACCACAACTCGGAAACACTAGGTGCCCGACTTGACGTCAGAATCGTCATCACATGGCGCGCAAAATACGTTTCGTTAATGTTAAGATACTTTTTTATTAATTCCAAATTGCACATCAACTTTTTGCCCAAATAAAACTTTAAACAGTTACATTTCACAGATCTTCTTCGTGCATCAATGCTGTTTTTTGCTGTTGTTACAACATTCCGACTTTCCGAACTGAAATCACGTGAATGTACTGAAGTTGAAAGAACAACTTCCCAACTTGGACCACCCGACATTCACTTGAATGCAGCATTAGCTTGTACTGAACTTGCCAATCACATCGAGTCTTTCAGGAGACTGTTTGGGTTGCTTGGCAACAGTCAAGTTTCAAACTTCTGTGTTTTTTCCCCCATTGGATTCTTCATGTTGCTTACTGTCATATTTTAAACAGAGCTGACCTTTAAGTACAACTTACTGTGACTCTCACGACTAAAACTTCCAATTTTATGATCAAAGCTGGCGGTTAGGAAGAAATGTGAGTGAGATCTTAAGGCTCTCTTTTGTATTACCAGAAAACATTTAGGTCAAATTCTGAGATTTATGAATAAATGTCCAGAATAAAGTCAAAAAATAAATTCAATATATTTAGAGGAGGAAGAGTTTTTTTTTCATTATTTCAAGCCTAAATGGTAAATAATGTTGAAAATAAAGTCCAAAAGTTGCACACAAAATAAAAAAGCAAATGTCAAGAAATCAGCAGAAATGTTGAAAAATAAGTTCAATATGTTTAGAATGTCAAATATTCATTTTCTTTTTGTCTGCCTGGCATTAATACACTTCTGTAGGAAAAAAATAGAACTATTTTCCTCGAGAGAAAAGGTGTTTTTCTGATTCTAAAATAGCTTCTGTTAGTTGGCAGGCAGGAAAACAGATGAAGACAAAGAGAGAAGCTGCAGACTGATTCACTGAACAGCTGACAGCAGAACACAGGACGAGCTGTGCCCACCTTCACGTTTCAACACAGAACACACTGTGCTCACTACACCTACACGAATGTTCATGTAGCCTATGTGTATGTTTGAACATTAAACACGCCGTAGTGTACACACATTATTATCATCTGTGTGACACATCATTTAAATAAAAAAAACATCTCGCCAATCAAAAAGCAGCTTCATTACAGTGTCAGCGGTGTCTTCATTCAGACACAAGACAAAAGAAGAAGAAGAAAGATCTGTCCGGTTGGAGAAGGACTCTCATTACTACGGCAACACAACCCGTCACTGCACTGACATGGTTTCCATAGTTACGCTGTAATTGCACTGGAAAATCTGTTTTACTCCACAAACAACAGAGGGGAGTAAGAAGGACTTTGTGCTCACTTTTTAGACTCTTTCAACAAGCAGAGCAGAGCTGTTGATGCTGTGGATTTGTTTTTCAGGAGGTGGGACACAGAGGTAGAAGAGCTATGAGCAGTGTCAGGGGGTAAAACTTCATTTTGCAGAAGCTTGCGAAATCATCAACATTTATATTTACATAGAGGTTAAAGTCTACATTTTTTCTCACGCAATTTTGGGTAAATTTACAAGGGGACTACAAACAATACTGTGTTGTATGTCATGTGTGGCTTTACCCAAATCACAATCTCCACACCCACAGACTCACTAACTTTGAGGCTGTGAAATCATCAAGTATGTGAGGACCTTCAGATGGACTTTACAACGCCAAATGATTTCCCCAGACTTTTTTCTGAACTTAATGATATGAGAGATGTGATTGTCCAGCACTACATCTGTGTGTTTCTGCTGTCATTTCCATTCATTGAAGAACACATGAGATAACACCGTTGAGATTCTGCACCTCGTGTGAAAGCTTTAATTTGGAGTCTCATGTTTACAATAAAATCACTCAACATTAAATACATATACTTTATTTCTTTACATAATGTTTTTATCAAAGTAAATCTTTTCATCCACATATTTCTAAAGTACTCTGGGAGATGGAAGCTGTTTTTGGGACATTTAGTCAGTCTGTGTTTTGCTGACATCTAGTGGTGAGGACATGAACATCATGTTAAAAACTAGCCAAGGAATAAAGGAGGCTAACTTAAACTTTGATACTTAACACCCACTCTACAAAAAGTGCTTTTCACAGGTATCAGGTTGAATTATATCCAGGATCCAAATACAATTCTAAGAAGTCTTATAATTAAATTAACCTTCTTTTAATGATAAATCAACATGATGCATTTTTACAATGTCATCTACTAGTCTTTTTCAGAGAGTTCATGATTGCTTGATGGTAGAAAAAAAAGGATGTTTGAAGCCTTTTGATTGGCTGATAACGTCAGGTTATGTTGTAGGAGAAATGTTCCTACTTTAAATTATTGAAAGTGTCAAATGTGTGACAGGAGTCTCACATTACAACGTCTATTGTCTTCTCGCAGGGTTGTCGATCCTGAAGCCTCCTCCTGTGAAGTGAGGTTTGCTGCTCAGCTGAGGCAGCGGCTCCAGCTGCTCCACCTTCATTTTAGACCTCTGCTCACTGAAGAGACACACAATCAGAGAGCGGACACAACTATCACAAGATGCTACACTCAATGGGTTTCTCTGCGTAGAATGAATCGTGTATTTTAGTCTTGAGCTGTCAAATAAAAATGAGCCTCACCTGTGAAGTTTTTTCTGACTCACGTACTTCTTCTTGATGTTTGCTAGCTCACCGGCTAAACTTTGATTCTCACTTTTGTACTCGTTCATCTTGGAGTCGAGCATCCTCAGCTCGGCTATCAGAGCCTGTGGAGTGAGATGGAAAATGTACGGTTATCCATCGAAGACAAAAAAGAAATGAAATTAGCTCTTTTTCTCGTATAATTTTTTTTATTTTCTTTGCTTTTTTTCTTTAAAAACTCTTACCAAAACCAGGGTGATAAAATAACTTTTAAGGCTTGAAGTGTTTGCTGTTGTGATAATTTACCTTAAATCAGGCCTTTACAGTTGTGTATAAGTCTGTGAGCATTGACTGTTTCCACTTATAATCCTCATTTGACTGTTTGGTCCTAGTCTTTATCTGTACTGAGTTTATAATGTCTTTATTTGTATAGTATCACTGTTTCTGTAATTTTTTATGTCTAACGCTTCTGTTTGAATCCTAAAAGCCGAGCCAGGGACAGGGGTTGCAAATTAGCTACTAGCCATTAGCCAATAAATAAATTAAAAGAGGCTCCCATTCTGAATAGGGTCTTTGTTGGACTTTAATTAGGTAGAAGAATTTATCTTTTAAATTGCCACCACAACCAGGTTTTGAATGGACAGAGAGGATTGCTAGGGACAGAGAATGTGAAAGCGGATGACCTTGAGTTTCTTTGTTCTGTCTCTGAGGGTCCACTGACACATCTGGAGCTGCTCGACCGCCTCTGGACCCGGCTGACGGGCCAGAATGTGCTTCAGCTCCACGTACAGCTTCTCCTTCTCCTTTGTGTGGAATACAATGAATGAAGATTAAACAGTTAAAGCGATAGGAGGAAATAGTTTTAGATAAAACATACTGTTTTACTCACAAAGTAAAAATGTAATTATTACACAGATAGAAACACAGCAGCAGCAGACCAGTGTGCTGTATAAAGGCACAGGAGAAACAAAACATTAGATCCCAACACACAGGAGTCGTTGGCAGTGATTTCAGTACCAGTTTAATGTAATCCTCTCTCTAGAGGACTTCAGGAGCAGCTGGAAGAGCTACAGATTCATAATTGAGTTTTTCCACTTACACCTGTGAACCTGTTTAACTTTAGCCTTCTTTAAATAACACAGTCGTTTTTCTGTATCTTATTCAGACAGAAACATTTGTTTCTAGTTGTTTATAGGCTGACTTTGTTAGTTTGCTTATGTCACTATGTAAAGTTGGGTCAGAGTTAATGAATACACACACATTTCTGGCTTCATCCATCCATTATCTATACAACTTTTTTTCTGTTTGGGGTCGTGGGGGGCTGGAGCCGATCCCAGCTGTCACTGAGTAAGAGTTACACCTGTTCACCAGTCAATCACAGCGCTGACATATAGAGACAGACAACCAGCCACACCCACATTCACACCTACGGGCAATTTTAGAGTAACCATTTAACCTAACGAGCATGTTTTTGGACTGTGGGAGGAAGCTGGAGTACCTGGAGAGAAACCACACATGCATGGGGAGAACATGCAAACTCCACACAGAGAGGCTCCTGTCTGATGAACCAGGAACCTCCTCGCTGTGAATCAACAGCGCTAATCACTGTACCACTCTGCAGCCCTTTCTGGCTTCATTTTTTGAACCAGGTCCTTTTATAAAAAATACACAATGATTCCTCACAGGGATAAAACTTCTTCCGACACTATGTACAGTGTGCTTGTGTGTAGTGAGTGTCTACCTGTAATAAGAGTTCCCGTTCCTCCAGCTCTTGTGTTTTGGTGATGAGTCGTTTTTGTAAGGACTGAATCTTCTGGATGAGTTCGTATTTTCCAGGATCACTGCCCTGCAGGGGAGAGACATTAACAAAGAATTAAGTCTTTGAAGAAGGTTTGAGAGGACTCTCACATACACTAGAAAGGAGAATTTCATGTTACCTGTGAGGCAAAGAAAAACTATTACAACAGCACACAGCTGAAACGCCCTCCAGCTCATAAACACAGACACTTTCAAACAAGTCGTTCACCTCAAGTCGTCTCCATCTGTGAATGTTTATGGGCTTCAGCTGATCCTCCAGGACGCTGCTCCTCACCCTCTCTCTCAGCAGCTCCCTCTGCAAGTGGAACAGCTCTCGCCTGCGACAATACAGTTGAACTTAATTTAACATTAGTTATTTCATGCATAGCTTTAACAATAAATATTCTCAAAGTGTCTCATAATTCACTGGAGGACAATTTTAGTGAGTAAATACTAACAACGATAATACGCTGCTCATCCTTTGCCTCAAAACGTCACGTTTACTATGCATGACCATAAGCTTTTAGAACTATTCAAATAGAGGTCATGTGGTTACTACAGGCCGCCGGAAGTTTTAACTCTTATATGTTAAGCCGTATTTAGGATACTGGGTTTAAAAAAAAAGATTTCCTCATGGTTTGTAAACGAGAAGTTTGAAGGTTAGTCCTACCTTTGGCTCCGGATCTCTCTCTTCCTCCATCTTTAATCTGAATCCTCTTCTCTAAATGCTGCGCTTTGTAGGTCACCTCTTTCTCTCTCCTTTCTGCCCTCAATCAGATTTACCATGTACCAGTGATTAATGGGTTGGCCAACAAGCAACAGCACAGATCTGCCTACTGGTGCACCCAGTTGCTTTAATTAATACCATTATACATCATATGATCACATCCTTGCTATGGAGTTAACTTATAAACAGTTGCTTGACTGTAATTTTATTAAATTGTCATGAAAACTATCTGTTTAATGCATTTTTATCTATGTTACAATAGTAGCTCATCTTGGCGTGCACATTAAACAAATCATAAAGAGTGAATATAAGCCTCACTTCATATCTCTATCTGTTCCTCTCAACGTTTTACACAACACTTGTGTTTGCGTCATGTCCCTCCCGAATCCAAAATAAATCCAAGAAGTATTTTTTCATCTCTTATTGTGTGCCAGTTAATCCGAGTGTGGCGTATAGCTAGTTTGAGCTTCATCTTACTACATCAATGATGGTGTGAAAGCATTGACCTAACAACCAGACCCACACCCGATAGGTAAACTATGCACATGCTGAGTAAAAAAGCATTTCTTGTTTAAATGTGCGATACATTCAGGCTTTTGCGATGTGCATATTGTGATAACACTGAAATTGTAATTTATTGCACAGCACAAAGCTCAGCATGTTAGCATTGAAATTCACCTGAGATCCACTTGTGAAATTGCACAGTGTCTATTTTCACTTGAATACCTCACAACTTCTTTTCTCTATCTAAAACCTGAAAGTGGTTTATGATGGACAAGCGTAGGTTGCTACTCTGTTACTACCACTCACAGCTCTTCTATTAGAGCAAATTCAGTGCTGACTGTCTTTTCAAACTCGTCCACCTGATGATCTCAAGCTTCTCTCTGTTACCTCAGGTCCTCTGTGTTAGGAACAGTCTTGTCCAGGATGCTCTTCTTGCGTCGGAGCCTCTTGATCTCCAGCTTGAGTAGGCGGATGTCCTCAATCCTCTGGTTGTAGTGGAAGTCCCCCTTACTCAGGATCGACTGCTGGATCCTAATCTTCTCATACAGCAGAGCACGCTCATCATTGTGGCGGAGCAGCTGTTTGCCCAGGCTGTCCCGCTCTCTGATTACCTTGAGAGAAGATTCACCAACAAGTTATCAGATATAGATCTTAGTTTTTCATCCTGTCTCTGCTCTCTGAGTTGAACACCCTCTCTTTCAGTACCTGTTCCAGCTGCTTCTTCTGTTGGATCTGCTCAGCATCAGCGTCTGCTATAATCTTCTGCAGTTTTTGCTGTTCTGCTTTCTGACTGTCAACATGCTGCTTTTTTTCTTGTAGCTGAAGCCTGATTGTCTGCAGCTCCACCTGCAGCAAAAAACAAAGATGAGTGTACACATAACCTAGTTAGACATAAACAGTCCTGGAAAGTAGTACATGAATGAAGCCTAAACTACTATTACTGGTGTGGGATTAAAAGCCAATTTTAAATCCATCGCTGATTCTCACAGACTGAGAGTGTTACTTGTGCCGGGAGGGGTGATGTGTTTCTATGCATGTGAGTGTCAGTAGACACCTTGCACAACAGAAAAAAGGGACTATACATTGACAGCGTGGGAAGTATGTGCACATAAATTGAAGATTGTGTCATTCTGTCTGACAGATATAAACCAGATGGGATAAAAATGACTTTGCAGAGATACTGTGGTCACTAGACACATGGTCACAATGATTTTTGATCATCCAAATTCCCATCAATACATCGGGATGTTAAGGGAACATCTGAGTGAAATTTGAAGATGTTCCTTCCAGGAAATCTTGAGATATTGTGTTTACAAGAATAGACGAGGGTGCAGAAAGCATCATGCAACAAATGTCGCCAGTGCCCTGGTAACTTACAGCAAAGAACTGACTGAGGCTATTGTGCAAAATATGGTGACCGAAATGGCTAAATGATGACAATCTAGAAAAGGACGAGGGACCCAAAAGAAATCCTAAAAAGACTGTAGTACCTTGAGTGCCTCGTTATCTTTCTCTAAGCGCGTTTGTTCCTGCTGATCTTTGGCGAGGGTCAGCTCCTTCCCCGTGATCTCATCTCTCAGTCTGGTGACCTGGTTGTTCATGGTCTTCATCTTCCTCTTTATCTCTGCAATCTCTTCCTGAGGTAGAGAGACAAGACAGCGGACGGAGTCAATGAAAGAGAGAGAGAGGGCAGAATATTAGACAGATAGATAGATAGATAGATAGATAGATAGATACTTTATTGATCCCGAGGGAAATTCAAGGCATCCAGTAGCAGTAGCATCCAAGGCATCCAGTAGCAGACCACTACAAATGTTAAATATGTATGTGTATGTTATACTCTGACAGCAAATAATGCCAGCCAGTGGTCACAAATATCATTACAAGATGTTTACGAAAAGTTCCCCAGGCTGTCAGCCAAAGAAACATCAGAATATAAAAATGTTATTTAACTAGTAATACAGAATTTAAAAACAATGACAAACAGATTTGAGTAAAAAAACATCATGCCTAACCATTAGAACAATTTGCTATTTCAACTCATTACTAAATGTCACAATTATACCTTTACCACTGGCTTTAAATTGGAAATGCAAACTGGTATTCAACACCTGATCACAGGCTTGCTGACTGTTCATGCAGGTTGTTACGAGTAATGCATTGCAAAAACTCACATTTCATCAAGTGTTTTTGTCTAATTTGAAGTGAAACATTTCTGATTAAACTTAATATGAGCCACATTTACCTGACAAGTCCTGATAAGTCCAGATGATGTCATCATTCCAAGACACCTTGCTTGCTCCATTGGCAGACTTTTTTTAACAAGGCTTTATTTTTTGTTTTGTACATCTTGAAATAAGATGTTTCTCTGGACTTGTCAGGTAAATGTGGCTCATAATAAGTTTCATGAGATATTTTTTTAGTAGGAATTAGACTGAAATAAAATTCTAAAATTCAAGTTTTTCTGATTGTTATTTGTTGTAGTTCTGTGAAGAGTGACCATTAAAGATGCCCAGTCTTGTAAAATCTTCTAGCCTGTGACTTAATGTCTTAAGACATGAGAGGGTGTCGGAGTTGTTTTTTTTAAACCATTTCAAAGAACCTGACTCTACAAAAACAAGACACCTGAAATCTTTGTATCTGACCTATTGCAATAATTGGTGGATCAATTAAGTTGATATCTTTTTAGTGAAAAACAAACTGGTTGTTTCTGAGACATTGAATTGCAGACAGCAATAATTGAATCCCTCAGTAAAATGGGCTATGGCATGAACTCAAACTTAGGCAAATACTTTTTTGAGTTTTTACAGATATGATCATATCATCAGCTAATATTTGAGTCTATATCAGGGAATAGGAATGGCTAATTATCTGTATATAAAAACATTTTAAGTGGGCCCAAAATGGATCTTTGTGGGACGCCTGAGTAGTAGGACTGTATCCATTTAATTTATTTTGATTTAAACTAAAGGTTGATACATTGGAGCAGAAAAGACGATACACTGTGAAAGACTTTCATAAGTTAAGATGTCAGCTCGAACAACACCACTCTTATCCAACAATACTTTGTCTAAAAATGATCATTTCGCAGAGATGAAGATACGATGTGAAAGATAAGAATACAGTCATCATACCTGAGCCTCAATGAGGTTTTTGCTGTAGAGGTTCCTTTCAGCAACAACACTCTCCAGCAGGTTTTCTTGCTGTTTGAGTTTGCACTCAGCCTCGGCGACTTTCTTTCTCCAGTCAAATATCTCATTCTCTCTTACTTCAACATCACTCATTTTTTGCTGCACCTGTGGAAACGAAGAAAAGTTCCCCTCAGAGAAGTTGAGGTGAAGGAAAGTTTACCGTTATTGTTGTGAAATAAAACTATAAATCTTAAAGTTACCCAAATAAAAAATACAATATAACAATCCTGCTCTTCTGCTTAACCTGCCTTCTGCATGAGGCTGCTGGTCTCGTTGATGTAGCGGTCCCGTTCTTTCTCCAGCTGCTGGATGATCTTGCGTTGCTTCTGGGCTTCCTGGCGGTAACCATTGATCTCATGTTCGAGGGTCTTCTTGTCCTGCTCGAGGAGTTTCACCAGGTTCTGCTGTTTCTCCGTAGACTGTGATGCTTTGATCATGTTCTATTGAACAGGAACATAAAAAACATGATCATCATTAGGAGTATTTCTATTTAAGTTATAATAACGTATTATAAAAACTTAAAGTCTAATGTTAAAGGCCGGGTTGGTAATTTTTGAAAACTAGCATGATTTTGAAAGTAGCTTTCCCTCAGTTCTCCGTCTACAACCACCCCCTCCCCTCTGTGCTCCCTCAAAAACCACGCCCCTCACTTACATGTACGAGCGCCGTTTCTCCAGAAGTGGACATCAGCTCATCGCTTGCATTGTGTAGAAACTACGACGTCTCATTCAGTGGTAGGTAAACACTAAACTTTATCATAACACATGTTAAAAAACCTGACTATTTTACTACTCACAACGGCCAACGACAAACCCACAGTATAGACTCCGTCATCTGTGACACGCTTTGAGTGTGGGCTAGTGCATGCAAGGGGTAGAGAACGAGCAGGGAGACATGGAGGCGTGATTGGTTCATCAGATTGGTACCTCGTGGCAGACATTGGTCGACATTTTACAGGCTTACAGATGACGGGTTTTCTTTGTTCCTTTTTCAGAGCACATGAGTTATTAATTTCTGTCAGGACCTAAAGACAATTTCAACCAAAATCTTAAAAAGTTTATCAGGAGAAAATTACCAACCCTGCCTTTAATGACCTTACATAAATGTTGATATTTAGGCTCGCTCATGTAATTATTGTGTTCGTGTCACATTATGTATGTTGATAAATTTGCCTTATGACGGTTTCTTTAGGACATATTTTGTATACAAACTAAACTTGTTTTCTTTTTGAACTAAGGAGGAGTTATTTTGACTGTATGTTCAGCTAGTGTGTGTTTTCATTAGATTTCCTAAGACGGTCATTTTGAAAGTTGTTTTCATTAATCTCAAATCTAAATCTAAAAATACAAAAATGAGTAATTACAGCTGTAACATAGTAACAGCCAACAGAAAGTTGTTTGTTGATAAAAAGTGTAGGACATGGGAATAAATACCCCGTAGGTCACCTTTACTCTGCTGCTGATCTCACTGTCAACAATTTCAGAACAGAGAAAACATAAACTGTCAGACTAGAAATAAATCTATTTTGGCCTCGTGTTAACCAGTGTGATCAGCTGACAGACTTTAGTGACACTGTTTGACTAAATGTCCCGCTCAGTTAAAGAAGGAAAAGAAACTCAACCTTATTCAAGATGTCTCTCTCTCTGATCAGCTCCTCGATGGCTTTTCGGTCAACTTCAGCTTGCTTTTTGGAAGATTCAAGATCTGCAGAGAGAGAAAGATGAGAAGAGTTTATTTTCATGGTAAAAATAAATACTGTTGTTGTGTATGTTTTTATCTGTTTCCTACCATGAGCTTTCTAAAACGTCATTTTGAGTCATTCAGCAGAATGAATACTGAATAAAACATCACACTGTATGAGAAGAGGAGTGATATTCACTGTTTTTATATTTGGGAAAAATGCAGAAAAGTGCATACAAACACTTTAACAAAATATAATAATAGAATATAGCAAGGATTAGTTGTGCAACAGGTACATGAAAAGGAGACTAAAAATAGAGGGTAAAGATTTCAGATGGACACAAGTACAGAAACTGATTGTGTCAGTGAATGTAAGGCGAACAGATGGGCTTTAAGTCTTTGTGACCTCAATCTGTTAAAAAGTCAAATCAACACCTTCTACAGCAAATTTATCTCTGAGTACAGTTTTCATAGAAGTGGTTATTACTCTTTCTTTTCAACAAATGGTTACATGTGTTTAGATTGTGTTTGTGAATGGAGAAGCTGTCTCATAGCATACATAGGTGTTTTTAGACCAAACAGTTCTGGGGACTATTTGAAGAGGAACTGTCCAATAGGGAGTGCCCTGAGAACTACACACCATGAAGATTTTTTTCTTTCTGCATTTGCACCACCATGGTTCCTACTCTGAAGCAGGAGCTAAAAAGGTTCCTCTAAACGGGGTTCTAGGAACTAAAATAGTTCATAGCTCCTGCGGTGCTGAATCACTAAAAAAGGGGGAGGGTTTCAACAGTTCCTAGAACTGTGAAAAAGTTCCTGCAGTCTGAATACACCTGTTATTCATGTAAGAACTCATTTCATGTTTAACAGCTCAGCACTGATGGAGAGAAACACTGGGAGAGAGTCTTTGTTCAATCACAGCGAGCTCTCTTACCTTTCTCCAGACCAGCGACCTGAGCTTTCAGGGTCTCCCTCTGCACGTCCACGTCAGCTTTCTGCTCCTCCATCTGGTGGAACTTTTTCTGGATGATTTCTCTCATTTTTGTTTGTTTGGCCACCTCCTGACGCATCTGATTCACCTCCTCCTCTCTCATCTGGGAGTGGGGGTGGAGGAGTTGTATGCACCAGCACACAACAGAAAGAAGGACGGGAAAGGGTTTATTCATAAAAGAAGAGCGTGTTTACTGAGGACTACAACTCAAGTCTTGTCCGTCTGTCTGATCAATGCTCTCATTAAATATAAGTTCTTCAGACAAAAATATTAACCTTGGGCCACCCTGGAAGTCAATCTGGTAGAGCTTGCATGCCTTTAGCTTAGAGAGTACGTTCAGGGTTTGTATAACAACCCAGATACTTTGCTGAAAGTCATCCTCTTTCTAGTCTCCTTCTTTCCCTTTTTCTACCTCCTTCAGCTTTCCCAAACATCTAAAGTAAAAATGCCTTAATAAATGATAATAACTAATTCACATTTGTCTTTCTAGGAAAGGGGACAGTTATAAACCCATTAGACATCTATTTAATTTGCTCTACACATTCTGTACTGTAAGAACAGTGCCCCCTTGTGGTTAAATAGGGCAGAATCACTCTTCTCTCATCAGGTTTGATTCACTACAGTAGATTAAAGACAATAGTTAACAAAATAAAAGTCTCATTACTTCTCGTTTTATTACATAAGTAAAAATGTGTTTTGGAGATACATTAAGTAAAGACTACAAAACTCTACCTCTTTCTATGATGTCATCACTGCACGCTGCACGTTAATACGGTAAGAGCAAGCCTGTTTGGTATCACACTAATAAATCACAGTGCACTAAAATGTCTGTTTGCAGGTTTTAGAAAAGAAGGATATCAATAGAAAAAGGTCAAATACCAAATAAACAAAACAAAATGTAACCATGACCCTTTTTTAAGATTTTACAAATACATTATTTGCTGTAGTCGTCTGCCAACATTTGTGTGATTGTAATAACTCCATGTTGTGTAACATAGCAGTTAGGGTTGAGGAATATCTCTTATCAAGAGTGCCATCTCTACTGTTACTTGATGGCTCTATAAATCCCATTCACATTTAAAATCATTCTTTGTAAAAGGCTGACATAAATACTGCTAACAATCATTTAGCACGGTATGTTAACTAAAGAGTCAGGGCTGTCTCTTGCTGGTGCACTGTTTACCTTGAGCTCATTTGCGCTCTGCTGGTTCTCGAGGGAGAGATGTTCTTTGACTGATGAGAGCTGCTCGCACTCCTGCTGCAGTTTGCTGTTCTTCACCTGCGTATGCTCCAGCTCCTTGCTCGTTCGCTCATTTAAAATCTGTCACAGTCAGAGAAAGGATCAGAGCGAGGGAAGGATTTGTTTCTACAACATCCTGCAGGTCAGTAAGAGTGTGTTATTGCTCACTGTTAACTTAACATTGACATTATGATGTAACATCTGCAGCTTGTTTTATACAAATGTTCCACTTTGTTTGATTCAATTCATATTTGTTTGTAGGTTAACATTTTGTCATATTGACCAACAATATCTCTTTTAAACACGGCATTAATATGGTTTACTCATCGTCTTTAAATCATCAGTGCTTTAATTCTCTTTATCTCAATCTGGGAAAATAAACTCTGCTTCACTGAAGGTTCCCTTACTGAAGCACAATTCAAGTTTTTCACAGTCCTCCTGCCAAAAGAAGTCAGCATAAATAAAGATCATTTCTCTAAAAGCATACATTCCTCATGTCCTCATGAACACAACAACAAAACCAAAAATGAAAGTCTTTTTCATTCCACATCCTTCTCACAGTAAAACAGTCTGCCCTCCCCGGGAGTGGCTTTAGATCACTCAGTGGCTAATTGTTATAGGGTTGTCACAATACCAGCATTAAAACTATACAGTACAATACCAGTACAGATCACCACAGCAACAAAAATAGGAGTCCTGGGAACCCAATATTGTGTTGCAGGCAAAGTAGTGCACACTGTCTAAATTGCACAAATACATTGGCCAGTACAGAACTGTTGCCAAAGCATTATGAGACTGCGTCACCTCTGCTTGTTCTGCTCGCTGTGTTTTATAAGAGACACAAGGACTTGAGAAAAATCATTTGCCCACCTGTGAGTGTGAATGGAACTCCTCTTCTCTCTCTCTCTCTCTCTCTCTCTCTCTCTCGTTCACTCACAGCAGCTCTGGGTTAAAATATGACTGAAGATCCAAATTTTCTATCAAGCTTTTTTACTTGTTGGGTACTACAGATCATCAAAATAATGGAGCTTGTATCGCATTAAAAGATTTGGTATTGAAGTATCAAAAATGTTGACTGCCTCAAGTTGTAATATTCCTGAGCCTTACTGTGCTTACAGGGAACTTTCGTTAAAATGATACTTTACTGTGAGCCTTTTTATAAGACGACCATAAGAGCTTTCTGTTCATGCGTCTTTATATCAACGACCATTTTCTCTTTTTTATGGTTTACATGTTTATTTTTCTAACATAATGAAGTATGTGGTTCAGGTAAATGAATTGAATTTATTTAATACAAATAAAGATTTTAAATCATTATCATGGGAATGAACATGCAAGATTGACAAATATTTGTATTGTGAGTATCTGATCAGACACCTTCAAAAGTCTTTCAATGGTCAATTCATTTGATGTTTATGTCTGATGTAAGGAGGTCCTCAATCCCATAACTCTACTAATGGCTGAATTAATCGACTCAAAAAAAACAGCTTTATGACTTAGTTTTACACTTTGTAGATTCACAGAAACTGTAAACATCACAGGCACAGTCAGACACAGTAAACAGACACAAATTATAGTGATGTGTTTAAGTTTGGAGTCCCGTATTTTCATTGTTGAACCCTCTCTATACAGATCTCTTCTGAACCAAAAGAAAAACACCATGTCCCACCACATGTTCTCACCTTGAGCTCTTTGAGCTGATGCTCCAGTCTCTGCTGCTCCTCTTTTGCTCTTTGGCCCTGCAGATTCAGAGCTTTGATGTCCGCCATCTTTGCTTCCATGTCGACGTGCAGCTGCTTCACCTCCTTGTCCAGCTTCTCTTTAAACCTCATCTCCCGAGAAATCTCGTTCTGCTGGACCTGGAGCTCCTGCTGGAGCTGGAGTCAGAGCAGAGCAGTGACAAGGAGGACAAGTTCACATCTCACTTGAGTTTGTGTTCCTCCTCAGGTCAACAGCTCAAACTCAACCTCTGGAGCAAAGTTTACAAGTGATGTGAAAAGAGACTTCTTTAACAGCACAGGTAAAGATTTCACTACCGGATTGTACTTAACACTTCAGAGGAAAGGACATATCATGTTACTTAAAACACAAGATGTGTGTCTAATTGTCCCTGTTTAAAACCAGGTGTGGGGAGTCTAAATAACCCTTGAGTTCAGCACTCTGTACTGACTCATTATCCCACCATCAGAGATAGAGAGAGGTTCTTTCAGGGTTTGCTCTTATTGTGTAGGGGTGTAACACCACAAAAACCAGTCTACGTCATTTACTCACCTTTTCTAGTTTCTTTCAGGGTGTAGTTTTTTGGTGCTGGGTAGTTCTCTTATAATCCAGATTATTGTTTCCCTTAAGGCAGTGCAGGTAGTTTCCTCTCATCTAAGCATTGTTAAGTGAAGGGAGCTAGTTTGTTTTTGGCTCG
Source organism: Tautogolabrus adspersus (assembly GCA_020745685.1). Classification (NCBI taxonomy): domain Eukaryota; kingdom Metazoa; phylum Chordata; class Actinopteri; order Labriformes; family Labridae; genus Tautogolabrus; species Tautogolabrus adspersus. The sequence goes on along the minus strand of CM036546.1, from coordinate 6,270,297 downwards.
TCATTATTTTGAAATAATAAATCCTAAAGCTTGCAGTCCCCTCAGGGGTAACTACAGTATAAGATACTCCCAGTCCTCAATTGCATCCCCTTTCCTCTTGTCCAGACAGGACCAGGAGGGAATGTAACAAAACATGGTCATGATTTAGCAATGATGCTAAAAACTTGTCACTTTACACTGTTTACATTTCTACATTTTGTATGTTTTAATACTCCTTTTTACATGTTTTATTATAGTACTACATTACTGTATATATGTGAATTAGTAATTAGTACTTTTTTTGTGTTTAATGCATGGCCTTGCGGAACAGTCTTTACATTTCACAGCAAATCTGTATGAGCATGTGACAAATAAAACATCTTGAATCTTGAATCTTGGAAAATGAACTCTTTGGCTCTCTTGGCTTTTTACAGAGGCTGGGTGATAAACAACACAAACTCAATGATTGTTGATTTGACTAAAACAAATTGTATTCATGTATTCATTTCATTTAGTAAATCTATTTTTGCTGCTTTAGGTCTGTTCTTGCTTCAAGTATTGTTTTTTCATCAGACGTATATGTCTTTGATTTTCCACTTTTGAAAATAAACTGGCTGCTGGAAGCTGAATCGACAATAAGAGAGGGGGATATTTTATTTCAGATAACCTATAACTTAATTTTAAAAAAGATTGCCTCAAAAAGAGCATTTTATTGCCGCTTAGGGCTGAGTTCTGAGTTAAATAATCCACTTTTGAGTATACCAAAAAGTTAAAAAATATACCATCTACCTAAGAGGTAAGCATACTGACCAAGAATGTTTGACATATTTACCTGAGAAATATTCTCTAACGCAGCATCTCGTTTGGCTTCAATCTCCTGCTGGGTCATGGTGGTCTGGTTCAGTTTATCTCTCAGATCTTCCACATTTGTCAACAGCTGATCTCTTTCTTTAGTCAGATCCTCAATTACTTTTAGCCGTTCACTGAAAATACATACTTTTATTCAGACTCCTTTACCTGCAGTATCCACAAGAAAAATCACAAAAGCAAGTGTCTCACCTCTGCTGTTGGTCCTTAGAGAAACCAGTTTGCTGTTCATTCATTTTAATTAGGTTGGAAATGTCTTCTTTTAAAGTCCTGATGGTCTCTTTGTCCTTTTTCTCTTTATCATGAGCAGTATCAACCATTTTCCAAGCTTTATCGAGCTCCTGCAGTGAAACACAGTAACATATTATCATATAAATATGTTTGCTTATTGCAGTCTGAGGAGTGGACAAAAAGATAAAACATCAGCCAACTAATACAATTAAGTACAACGCGCATAGCAAACACCAAATATACTCCATTCATTGTGATGTATAGTTGTTGTAACATAATTATAACCTTGATGTTAGTAAAGTTAATGAGACATGCTACACTGTATGCTCTTGTGTTCATGCACTTTACCCTCTTTAATGAAGAAATTGTGGTCTCATCTTCCTGGGATAGTTTGAGGGCTGCTGCCACTTTAGTTGAGATGGACACGATCTCTGCATTGAGCTCTCTGCATTTAGACATCAGCCTCTTCTCGTTCTCTCTAGACTTCTTCAGAGCCTGGATGAGCTTCTCATACTCCACCCTGACCTTGTCCATACTCTGGTGTCCAAGCAGCTCACTGAGGATCTTCTGAAACTCCTCCATGGACTCAAACATGTCCTCTCCTCCTGCTCCAGGGTCCTTTAAATACAACAGAGACACAAGTGAGAGTGCGTCAAAGCACTGCTCTCATAAAGGAAATGACAGCAGGGAAGTAGGTGAAAATAGATAACTTTCCGCACGGCCTAATGGACGTCAAAATAGCCAAACTTTATACCATATATTAGCCTATAGGCCTACGGAAAATAACACGGCGCTTTCATGTAATTTAACAACAAAATTAAGTCGCAACATAAACTTTTGAGACCAAACACTCGTAAATGGCACTTACCTCCATTATTTAATTGGACAATTCAATAATATCCGCGAATCCTTACAAATAGCTGAGCATGCGGCTAGCAAAGACTCCAACAGTGTTTAGTTTTGTCAATGGATCTGTTGAAGTTGGTTACTAAGCAACCCATGATCTCGCGGGAGAAGAACGAGAGAGTCCGCAGCAGCCTTCCTTAGCTAACAGTGTGGTTTCACCACGGGAGACTTTCGAAATGTCCCAAAAATTACCCCCAAAGTCCTTTCCTATACACTGTTTCTTGACATCGAAAAAAAACGGGACGGGATAGGAAAAGACAACCGCGGTGATAAGGGATTTCGACTTCATTAGGCGGATGCCGGATGTTGCAGGTGTCACGTGGGTCTGCTGTGTAAAAACTACAAACTAACGAAGATGGACTACAAAGAGCGCATCTATCGCCCGGTATGTTTTTACTGGTTCTTACCTTGCCTTGTTGTTTAGCAGCCGAAAAAACGTACATACCTCGGCGATAATTATTACGTCAGTAGGTTTTTACAGGTTATAATCCATCACAGCCCCTCAGGACGAGGTCAGCTGTAGCTGCTGCAGTAAACTGTTGCTATTATTAAAGTCTACATGGTTTCAGCCTGTAGGCTTTAAGTAATGTGTGAAGCACTTTGAACAGCAAATTAACACTCCACTGTCACTGATGAATATTCTCTGTACTTATCAAAATTATTACGGTTCAAAACAATGAACACGTTTCACATAGGCTTATAAGCTGTCTTTACTGTCATCAAAACAGCAGGACTAACAGTTCATATTAACAGTGATTAAACTTTGGATTAAATAAAAACAAATAAAAATCAAATGTGAGGTGACATGGTTGTTACGATGGGGATACTCCTCAGCTCATCCTCCTCTTCTCTTATATTTATCCACATTAATCATACATCATTCAAATCTACTACGATCATGTTGATCGCTTGTTTTAATGAACAGCTGAGAGGTGCTTCACTTTTTTAGTGGACATAAGGAATTGTGGGTCATATTTTTCTTCTCTCCTTTCGTAAAGGATGGCCCAGTGTACCCTTTGCTTAAGGTAATTATGAAGGCATCAATTACGCTCCTTTTCTTATCATGTAGGAATTCAAACAGGTCTTATCACGGGTGACACTTAAAGACTTATTTTTCTTCTTCTTCTGTGGAGTTTTATAGTGGTTGGCATCCATATGCGTTGCATTACCTCCACCGACTGGATTGTATTAGTTCCAAATGCGTAAATATTTACAGTGTCCACCCAAAGTGGATTGAGACATATTCGCTTGCCACAGGCTGCTACATCTTTAATGGCCTGTTTGTACACATAACTGTCCCTTACAGCCATAAACATCATATGACAAGTTCCTCATTTATTCCTCATTTGATCTATACTAACTTTGCTTTGTGATGTGTCAGCTCTCGTTCCCTTTAAGAGCCAGGTGCACCTGCAGGCTGGTGTATTGGAATTTACATGGCGTATTTCTGTCTTTATTTATAGATTGACTGGACTCTGAACGGCTCATGTAACTTCTCTCCTTCTGTTGTGCCACTGAACACACAAATCACACACAGGACACCTCATGAAATATGTTGGAGCTCTGAATAAAGTTATGTACCCTGAAGCATTAAAGTTAATTACTAAAATCTGAAGACATGCCAGACATATAAGATAGGATCTTATGTTAACTGACATGCTTATCATCAAAGACAGGTAGGTTGTATGTTTACTTTGACCCTGGAATAAATGGTTTTATTCTCTGCCATATGCATAATGGACACAGGACAGTTTTGTTGAGATCTGTGAGTGTTCGTGCTTCTGTGTTTATGTGTATATTGGATAGAATGTGCATCAAACAGTACAGGCATAATGGAAAGCTTGGTGTTGGTCTTGGGCTGGAGTTTTCAGTCTGTAGACGTAGTGCTGAGTGTGTCCTCATCTTCAGGTATCCGCCTCATCTCGAAAGTAATATGGACATGTCAGGAAATGAGCCAAACAATAGCTTGTCGTCTCTTAGCCCTCTGTCCAAATTCAAAAAGCTAAATTCAAATGTATCTGCAAATGTTTTTAACTGAGCAGTGGGAGCGCTGCTGTGCATCTGTGTGTAAGAAGCAGAGTGGAAGTGTGTTGTGAACTCATCTCTGTATACCGGCCTAACAAATACAGACTCTGTAGCACAACATACTGCGTTGTAGACTTTAGACAAGGTTTCAGTTGGTTTATGGCCCACTGATTTATGCTTATTGGCTCTAACTTGGCCATACGTTTATGAGCTATATTTACACAATGTCGGGGCCGGGCCTAAAAATGCGTCAGATGGAAAATAGAAATGACACCTGCGCTGCAAGCCGAAACACTGTGTGCCAGGTGTAGGATAGGGCCCATAAGGTTTGATGCGCCTGAACTTAAACCAGAGTACATCTGAACCTGTAAAAAGAACTCTGAACTTTTTAAATGTACGGTGCAACAAGTTATCAGGACCAGTTTTTCTGAATAACAAGAAAAGTCATGTTAGAAAATTTAAACATTTTAATAAATAAAAATTGATGTAATATACACCATTATGAATATACAACTACAACAAGCATACCAAGACATTTGAAATACAAAAAACTGACAGTTCAATTTAGTTGCTTTAAAAGCTTAAATTTCTAGGAAGAGTGGGGGTGAGCAGGAATTACAACAGCCATACATTCTTGTTAGTGTTTGTGCCAACAAATATAAAAAGCATCATGACCACTGACTTCTCAGAGATGGTAAAAACTAAAAATAAGATTAAACGTCCATTAAGTGGATTGAAGATTTGAACAGACATTTTGAGGTACTGAGTTGTCTACGCCTGTGACTACAGTGAACACACTCACGTTTGTTGTTGTAAAAAGGAAACCAGTTGTGTACATCTCAGGAAGACTGCACAGTTAAGAGGAGACGATGAGTTGTGTTTGTTCTTCTTCCACTTGTATTGCATTTGTTACAAAAGAAAACAGAAGCTTGCATGTTAACATAAAGTTTTCATGTATAGAGGCTCCACAATGTTGAGTTGAGTCTTGGCAGCAAACGTTTTTTCAACTAGTTTTAGAAAGTATCTTTTCAACACAATATATCTGGTCTTTCAACATAGTAACACCTCAGATCCCTTATACGCAACAACCTCCCCCTGTGGTGAGTTTTGGAGTAGTCTGGCTGCACAGTGGGCGTTTTCCTCTGACGTCAAGCTCAGGGTGGGAAATCTTGAATGTATTTTATATTCTACATCTGTTTTCCAGGTTTGCCATGAGCTATAAACCAAGAAAATCTTACTTATCGTTATCATTACTGATTCATATTTTAAAAGCAACTGATAAGAGAATAAATAGAAGAAATCAGAAACCTGGCCATATTTCAAGGAAAAACAACACAGCCTATTTGATGGCCCAATAAAAATGACCCTTTGATAAGATAGCATAGGATAGGTTTAGTTTGCATTTAACCCTTCTATGCTAACACAACTGTTACCTAAAAATTTAAGCCTATACCCAAGTAATGTTAGCTAACATTGGTAAAATGCTAACTGAAAACACAATGATTAGGGACAATCTGGAGGGACATCTGGCTAAGCAAAAGTTAATCAACAACATCTGTGTTGTGATTTTAGCACTTTTCAGCTAACATTATGTTTGATAGTGTTGCATAACAGGATAGGATAGGCTAAAAAGGTTAGTTAGAATATATCCATCTTGTAGCTAACGTTGATTGGTTTTATGATAAACTAGGATAGTCTGAAAGGCTTAGTTTGCATTTAAATAAATGCTAGCTAAAATGGACATTGACGTTAGCTATGAATTGGTTAACTGTTCGCTGAAAACACAAAGATTTGTACAAAATCTTGAATGAAATCTGGTCATTGATAAAAGTAATACAACATATTTGATAACTGATTAGGTAACCAAAGGTAAGTAACAAGCTAGTCATTCAAGTGGTTGAATGCTAGCAAAGCTGTTGACCAACTTTAGCTAATGAGGCACTGAATATGTCATTTTATTACTGTAGACAGTGCCTGATGTCTTTCTGTATTTTCATTGTACATTAACTTTAACAGTTGCTGATCAATCGTTTCCTTACATTGGTCCCTTTACAGGCTGCTTTTTGTTGCAGCATGACAGTATAACTTATCTCCCGACCCTGAGCATGTTAGGAGAGGACAATTGTTGTTGTGTGAATTTGTCAAAAGGGTTTCTGGAGTGTGGTACTATGTTTACTTGACTGGATAGAAAGACTTACAGAAATACAAAGGTTATGGTGAGCATATATATTCACTCACACCAAACACAATGTGTAGATACTATTTTGCAATCACCAATACAATTGTAGCACTGGAACCAAAATTAACAAGAAAATAATAAACTCAATCCCAAGAAAATCATTATGATGCGTTTTTCAAATAAATGTCCTATTGAATTTCCTTGCTTTTAAAATTTGCCACTCAAAATGTTCTTCCTATCTGATCTGTGTATTCCCTGAAACAACAGCAGTCAGAGAAAACCATCCAAAGACATGACCACGCAGGTCAATGATGACACACTGGCCAAACAACAACCTTCAGTACAGTACAGGATCGTGTAGCTACATTTTGTCTGAAGCAAGGAAACAACTAACTTAAAAAAAGCACCACAGATGTTTTTGAATAGCACCAGTTGTCATAATGTATAAGACTTGTTTTTGTTTTTGGCAATGTACAGCACTGAATTAAACGTCTCCACTGTGTGGAGTAACTTTTAGCAGCTGCTGCAATGCTCAACCTCCACTTTTGAACTAAAAGGCAACTAAACGTTCATCGCATTAAGTCAAACATGCTTTTTGTTTACAAACCAAAAAAAGAAACGGAAAGCAAACATTTGGACCCCCTTCTGTCAGTTCAAAGCAGCATCATGAAGCAATGTGTCTGTTACATACATACTGTAAATATATATACGCTGTGAAACATTTCTATCTGCACAGTTTGTGAATTAGATGATTATACATGTTTATTCTTTGCTGTGATACAAATTGCAACGGAGCACCATAGTAGGAAAAAAAAAACAGACTCACCGTTCTGTCATGCCAAAGAACTTTTTAAATGGGACTGCAGAAGCAAGTTTTAAACTAGAGAGGAGCTAAATCCACCGAAACAAAGAGTGGTTAGATAGAAGATGCCCCGTAACAAGTTCCCTCTCATCAAATATGGCAGCTTGGTTTGTGGCCCAATGCTTAAAAATATGACGATCTAGGTACAACTCTAGTGTCATTTTGGCATGTACAGGTAAAAGTTAAGTCATAGACTGTATGAAAGATGGCTGATGCCCTTTTGTTTTTGAAGAGGTGTTATGACCAACGATGGCCGTTACCATCTACCGTCCAGCCCATCCAGGAGCAGGAAAGACGTGGAGTTGATGCAGGCCAAATGAAACTTGGCTTCTGAAACAGAAACAGAAGCTCATCCAGCTCATTATCAAGCTAGCATTAACCCCCTGTTTAACATGGGACCTAATGTTTGTTGGTTATTGGAGTCACCCTCAAGTAGCTACTCGAGGAATTGCAGTTTTTTGCACTCCGGAGGTTGCCGCTTGTAACAAGCATCAATTAGACAGAGTTCAATTAGACTTTCAAAATCAACAGCAAAGCTATAAAACAGGCATCAGCTGGTTGTGAATTGGTTGCAGTAATTGTCAGGTTTAGAAACCTAAAGTACTTGGTTTAATTTAGAAAAAGGGACTATTGTTTGGGTTTAAAAAGTACTAAATACTTAAAGGCAGGGTTGATCATTTTCGAAAACTAGCATGATTTTGAAAGTAGCATTCCCTCAGTGCTCCGTCTACACCCAACCCCTCCCCTCTGTGCTCCCTCAAAAGCCACGCCCCTCACTTACATGTACGAGCGCCGTTGTTACAGAAGCGGACCTCAGTTCATCGCTTTCATTGTGTAGAAAACTAAATCGTCACACATGACTTATTAATTTCTGCCAGGACCTAAAGACAATTTCAACCAAATTCTTAAAAAGTGTATCTGGAGAAAATGACCAACCCTGTCTTTAAAGTAGTCATGTAACCTACGCCTGTCACGAAGCTAAGGCATGGCATATGACATACCCACTGTATTTCTATAAAACAAGTCCCCATCTTAAAATAAGTTAAAATGTATTTGTCTCAAACTGAAATCAACGCCACACTCCGTGATTATGAGTTGTACCTGCAGCATCGTATTTTAAAGTCTAGGGCCACTGAAAACAGCTGTTTGGACTGCTTAGGAGGGAGAACGAGCTGCCCATAAATAACTCATCAATTCTATTTGCTGTTCACAAAGTAAAAGGATGAACTTTATGAACTATAGTTTGCTGAATCATTCTGTGTCAGTCTCCGTGTAACAGACAGTGAGATATACAGTACAGTAACATTTTGGTGCACCATTTTCTTTTGTTTTTTTTTGTACACAACCTCCAGACAGACGTCATATATCTCTACTTTGTGTTAGATTCTGCTACAATATAAAGCAACAAATAGATATAAAAATAATAGAATATAGACTTATACATTCTTGAAAACAAGTACTGTCCCCAAATATAGATACTCATAAACCATTTTGGTTCCATGACAATATATAGATATTTATACGTGTATTTATATGTTTTTTTCTCTATATCTTCTGGTTCTATGATATTACATTTTGAAACTAATTTCTAGCTTTTAGAAGATTTCCATCACTCACATAGACATTGGTCTGTTACATCATGTGATAATGTGTCGCTGAGGCAGACCCTACACTACTCAGTTCCCGCCCGCTGATGTGCATCATGTTTTCTTCAACAAAAAAATATAACAGGTTATGCATATTTGAGATATTATTGACGTGGTGTTACAAAACCTTAAATGGGTAATGACTGTTTTACACTCATATTTGGACAAAAGTTACATTTTTAAGTCTCAATACTTCCCTGCTTGTTACCATATGGACACACTGATAACAAGTATTTGTAATGGTTTGCACTGATGGTTTAAAATAAGCACGGCTTTGTTTAAATTGGAGGTTTTTTCAGCCTCTTTAGTATTTTTAGTCATGTAATTTAACTCTTCCCCCTTAAGAGGAAGAATGTGCGACTTTTTGATCCAGTAGATGTCGCCCTTGAGCACCAGCACTTAGCCAAAACAAACTAATGTTTGGCGACACCTCTGCTATTCTGAATCCTCCGCTCTCCTCCAGCGGCACACCTCCAACCCCTCTCCACTCGCGTTCACACGAAGGAGTTATCAATTAGAACGCACCATAATTAAGCACCATTAAGCACAAGCAGCGGACAAATTGTCGTTTGCTTGAGCTGAAATCATCTGTGGCCTGCATTGTTGAGTTAGCAGGCTAATGTTAGCACACTTTGGTTAACTCATAGCTTCATATTGCACATAAATTGACCGTGATCTAAAGACACTTACGTGACATCCAAATAAGCAGTGAGTAGGCTATGTTATTCTTCTTTTCTCTAGTCCTTGACTAAAACAGATTTTTACACAAGGCTGTCCCGTCCATGTAAACATGATGTAAAAACGGCTCCGACAACAACACAGCTGACGGGACTCGCACTTCTCAATCATTGTAGATAGTCATGACTCAGAGAGACATTTACAGAGGATATACAGTACTTGATTTCTGCTGATTCTGCTTGATTTCTGATGTGTAAAAAGACGCACATTCTTCCTTTAAAAAAAAAAACGTCCTTAAAAGAGACTTTTAAATTCAACATTAAATGTAATAATGTAATTTATTTAAGGTGTTACTCTCACTTTAAGGAAGCTGATTGTATTATTTTACTGAAAGTATAGTTATGTGTGATATATTAAACTGCAACATGTACTTGTTTCAATCTGCAGTATGTTGCACGAAAATGTCAAGATTAAAATGCAAGTCAAAAACAACCGTCTATACGCAGACATGTTGATATTAAAAGTCTGTATCATAAGTGTGAAATGATCCTTTGGGCTCAAATTTGTCCAGAATTGTGCCATCTTTTTATTTTAGTTTAAAAAAATTTAAAAATAATAATAATTCCCCCCATGTCTCTGCATGTGTCGTGACGAGAGCTCAAAGGGCAGAGCTGTGTACTTTAAGTCTTTTATGTGATTAAACAACAAGAAGTGTTTTGTTTTTGTGGTATCTGTAAGCACCAGAGATTTTTCCCTTCATCACATATTTGGGATGAAAGCTTGTTAAATGTGTCATGTGGATTATTCTTAACAACGTGGTTGTCTCTCTCAATGCATCATTCTGCTCCGGACTAATGATGAATGCCTCTCAGCTCAGGAGACAAAGTGGAGGGACTCAGATTTTATTTGAGAATGTCCCTTTTTTTAAAAGAGTTATTAAACATGTGTGGTGTTCTTCACCACAATAACTAACTCTATGATGTTTTGGGGGTCTTGTACTGTACCATCAGATACTTGAAATAGTGTAGCACTGTTGGAGGCTGAATATGTCATAGGTTACATTACACCAGCCGGTCTGTCAAGACTCCATGATCATTCTGGGCTTTGTTAACGATGAATCAGACGGTTTACATCTAAGTGCTGTGTGTAACACAAGTCAGATTCTATGTGAAAAACCAAGCATCAAAACTGACCAGTTTCTGTTCAATCCAGACGACACTACTGTGGAATAACATTTACCTAACAAAAGATATAAAGATCAATTCAATGGCATCCATTTCTGGGATTGTTAACATTTTCAAAATCATGTACTTGTATAACTGCATCGCAGGCTTTCATGAAATCTCAACCGCTCATGTGGCTAAACTGCCTTTAGGGTCAGATTAAAACATTTGAACCTGCAAGTCATTATTATGTATTTTCAGAGTCAGTCAATACAAGTGTACGTCAAGGTTATTTAAGTAATATTGAGATTTTAATTTCCTGCAAAATACATTAAATGCTTTACTGACTGTAAGTATGGAGGCCTTGAGAAGAAAGTGAGAAAAACTGAGCATCACAACGCCAGAATTGTTATGAAAAAAACTGCCTTTAAGAAAACAGGGATGTAACTACAAACAAAGGGGCGGCAGTAACTCAGTCCGTAGGGACTTGTGTTGGGAAGCAGAGAGTCGCCAGTTCATGTCCCGATTGCGGACCATAGTATGGAAGAAGTTGGTCTGGTAGCAGGAGAGTTGCCAGGGCACTTCCCAATTCTGCCAAGGTGCCCTTGAGCAAGGCACCAAACCCCCAATCGCTCTGACATCTCTCCATTAATGCATGTCCATAGGTCCTGTTTGTGCACGTGTTTATTTTGGGCCTATGTGTGAGAGAAGCATGTCTCTCAATAACAGAGTGTACACCAGAATGTTCCCTCAGGGATTAATAAAGTATATACAAATTCACTGAAATTCCTAGTGTGTTTTTTCCACATGCCATAACTTCTTCCTCCTGTTTTTATGAGATATTTAAAAACTGAATTTAGAAATAAACATCTTTGAAAACTTATTTTCCAGGCAAACCTTTTTCCACCTTTCTAAAATAAGCCAAAAATTAAAAAAAAGCTGGTAATCATGTATTGCCTCTTTTTTACTGAAACTTTGGAAATGTATATTTATCTAGTTTAACAAATGAAAAAAAAAAAAAATAGAATTTTGATTTAACAAGAAATCATGAAAATGGTTTTGACCTGGCAAAACCATTTTCGAGGTAAATCAGTACATAAGAAAAATGCCCCTTTCCCCCATCTGTTCTTAAGCAATTAAAAAAGAAAAAGCTATTCAGATAGACTCACAAAATGTGTTCCCTTTATTCTCTCACGTGCTGCTCAGGGCTTCCATACAGCTATTTAAAGTCAGTTTTAAGTCTGATTACTTTTATCTGTCACAGCTTCGGTTGTGTTTCCTTTAAAATATGGACCATCACCGTTTTACTCAACTCTTTAAAGCTACAAGGCGTTTATTCTGGTGTTGACGATTCTGCACGTGTCTGAGTAGCACTGAACATTTTCACACCATGTAAATAATGTCTTTGACTTTCCACCATGTACATGGAAACATCTCTCAGTGGCACATTAGGAGGTATACAGTACTTCTTTATTGAGGCAGATGTGACCTCACCCTCGCCCTATAAGTTAAGAGTAATCCATCGTGCTCACACTATCACTCAGTCAAAAGAAGTCTCTTTAAAGCCCTTAGTGAAGAAGTATCCTCACAGTCACACAAAGCTACACACCTGTGCTGCTCTGAACAGCCGTCCTGTGATGTTGGATTTTCAGGGTTTCTCTAAGTTAGTGAAGTCACGTTTCCACGGTTTTCACTCTCTCTACTTTCAACCAAAATATATACAAATCTAAATCACATCACTGAACCCTCGTAAGATGCAGAAAATGTGACCGTTTAGTTCAGTTTAGCAGTTTGGAGGGGATTTTAGAGGTGAAAGACGGAAACTAAATGTTCAAACTTTAACTTGTAAAGTCTAAAAACTGTCTCTCATCATCTACATAAAAACTGTTTCCATTGTCAAATAAAAAATGTAAATATAGTTTATGTTAAATTCTGTAACTGCATGCATATTGTTGACCAATTTTAATAAAATATGCCATTTCTTATATTACATTTTACAAGATATAGATAAATTATATCTACACATTTGGATAAAGACTCTTCTTTTTATTTAAATCTGTCTTATTGGTTTCTTCTTGAAATCTTTGAATTACAGTATGGATCAGTATGTCCAGTGTGAAGTTGGCAAAGTGCATTATTTGTGATTTTGCAGATACAGTTTATTCTAAATTAATTATACATTTAATTCTTCTGGAGAAAAAATACATTAGATATGAGTTGATACAGTACAGTATGTGCATTAGAAGCTGATTTGATTGTTATAATAAAGTTCATTTTGTTTTAAATTCTTGATAAAAACTCTTTTAAGGAAGTTCAAAGACGTTCTGGTACCTATTTTATGTATACGGGAAATCAGAGTCCCTACCTCACAGCCTTAACCCGTGTTACTATAGTCAGTATCTTTAATGGGGAACTGGTTGAAATCACTTCCTGTTAGGTGTATTTATCTTCCATACACAGTGCAAGGATTTCTGTCCTCTCTACAAAGTCCAATGCCAAAATCTTTCAACAAAACAAACTGAGTGCTGCTGTTAAAGACCTCCCTGGAGAGATCAGCTGAGAGGACCCACAGCAACACAAACAACAGAAGACGAGCAGTGAAACATTCAATGAAACAAAAGTCTCTTTGAAAGGAAACTATGGAGCTCTCTCTTTAAAAACCTTTCTATAAATGGCATAAAAAAAGGTTTTATGGAAGAAGAAGAGCTCCTATTTTTTTTAATTGTGATTTTGAATCCAAGCACGACTCCAACAAGCGTCCTCCAACCACAGATGTAAAAATATGAGCAGCTGTGCAGCCTTGAGTCACTTTTGAATAATGAGGTCCTCAATATGACAGCAATAAGATGTTGTCATCATTTATCAAGAGGATAATTACTCTTTAGCTACTCCATGAATTGCTAAGCACCTTTTTCTGCAAGAAGAGCCTTTATGTGACACCAACACCCCCAAAAAACTACGATGAGATCGGCGTCTTCATTGAGCCATTACTTTTTAGCTCTTTTAAAAAACTGTCTGCTAAGATGCAATTGAAGATTATAATAATCATCAGAGAAAACTGCATTACACACAGTTTGTCAGTCATCTTTTAGATTTGTATTTTTTTTTGCAGCTGCATTGGGGGCTCACGGCTGTAGACTTTTTAAACTGAGCCTCAAAACGATCAGGGGGGCTGAGAGCTGAGTTGAACTTATTTTTAGGTGTCTGTGTGGGTTCTCAGTCAACCAGGTCATGGTACATTCTAAGCTTGATTCAAAGACTACTGGACTTGGTTGAAGATCTTGAAGACGTTTCACCTCTCCTCCTAGTTTAGAACTGAAGAAGCCTTTCGGAGGAGAGGGGAAATGTCTTCAAGATCTTCAACCAAGTCCAGTAATCTTTCGATCAAGCTTTCGAATACGTGTTCTCATTTTGGTTTCAGGTGAACATTCATCAGTATTATTCACAGAGATCTCTTTCTCTTTGTAACAAAAGGATGCTGTAATAATAATAATAATGAAAAAAAAAATAGTTTCACATTCAAATATGTTTGACAGGAACTCGGGGGCTGCGAGCTGAGCTGCTGCTTAGCTTGTTTCTTTGATACATTCAGATCCAAATATCGACAGGAGCCGTTTAGAATTACGTTATTTAGCAGTCCACTTCCTTGTTTGAGCCCGGTTGCGTTCATCTCCCGCCAACCGTACTCGAGTACACATGGACCGTGCCCGAGACAACCTCTTCAAGCGGACTTGGAGTATGGTACGAGTTCGGTACGATCAAATGAACCAGACTTTGGGCCTGGGTTCCTAACCCTTACTTAGTATTTTCTTTCATGTTTAGTAGATCAATAAAATGTTTCTCCTTCACGCTATTTGCAATTTAAAATGCACATTTGAAAAGAAGAGGTCTGCATTCAGAGCAGAATACTGCTCCTTCTGCAGGCGCTTAGTGTGTAAAATCTTTATCAGTTAACAAGACGTGGTCACTTGTGGCTGATTTCAGAAGACAGTGTTGGAGTTATGTTTGCTCAAAATTACAACAACGGTATCACAAAAGAAAAAGGAGTGTAACCCTCCAAACACACTACAGTAGGACACTGATGCTGCTTTCAGGTGGTATTAGGAACCGGAGATATGTCAGTGAAATCAACCTTTGCAGAAACCGAACACCTTTGAAACAAAGCTCAATACAAATATAGAAAAAGGGCAAGAAAAGCTTGAAGTGTTACACTACACACTCTTCCTTAACTGATCTAATATGTGTCAAACATGTTCGCTGTGTTATATCCGATGTAATGGCACTTTCTTTACTTATCCAAACATGTTTTTAGCCCCCTTATTTTCCACATTTCCAGTCCAGTGAGACAAACGTCATCATGTCACTCAAAAATCATTGGCTCACTTTGAGTTACCTTCGGCGCCTCGTTACATTTTCATGACAGTATACTTTCCGAATTCCTATTTCAAATGACCAACACATAAAGAGACAAAATACAAAGGCTGTGAATAAAAAACACATGCGCACACACACAAACAAACAAACAAACAAACACACAAATAAAAAGTCTAAAAGTAGAAAAAAGAAAATCTGACAAAAGTGATGCTGGCAACCAACCAGAAGATCAATTAAGGCCAAACATAGCCATTATTTTTTATTTGATTATGCCCTCTAGGAAGTATGAAAAAATACTATCATTTACTATGGCACAAAATCTTATCCTCCACTACGTATGGTTGTTGTTTTGAATTGTTTTTGGCATAACTATAGTTCTCTCTGTTGGGATTAGGAACCCTCTACACTACCTAAAGTAGAAGAACAGACACACGTCTGATGAAATGGACAAGATTTTGCTCCAGTGCAAACTGTAATGACATATGAAAAGCTGAAGTTGATTGGAGCACTTGGATGAATGAGTGAAAGTAACGATTATAGTTTATTACAGGTGAACAAAATGAAAATGTTCTGCACTGCACTACATCTGATTGGAAAGAAATTAGGTGTAGTGAAAGTTAAAAATGATTTCCTACAGGCCGAGATAAGAGCTCAGGGTTGTGTTTCTGTTTGCACTCGTTCTTTAGACAACAAGTCAACGTCCCAATCTTAAATGGCGGAGCAGATAAGATGAGTGAAGGGGAATTTCCAAATGAGTTTGAAAGAATTTTCATGCTCCAATAAAAAAATCATCTTACTAAGCTCACATATGGGATTTTAGAAGAAGGTCATATTAGAGAAGCGAGCTGATAATGTCTAAAAGAGGTGGAAAAAGGCTAGTTTGATCTGCTGGCTGATCCTGGTGGTGGTGTGATCTCGTGTCCTGTGCTCTGAGGTATACTTGGTAAGAAGTGAGAACACCCGTGCTTGTGAGGCGAGTTTCTCGGTCGGCAGATAATAGACATTGCTGGCGGAGAGGATCCCGTGGAAGGTGCTGTAAACGGAGACCCGGGGGGCTGTTCTGTTTTTTTTGGGAAGGTGTTTGAGGGGGTGGGGGTCGGGGGCTGGGGTGGGCTCAGCACAAGAAACGTGACCCAAGCCTGGAGGAGCCTTTCAAATCAAAACAATGGAGTTAGAGTCGGACAACTTGTTTGTTTGTTTTTAATCAAGAAAAGGAAATCAGGGACGCTGGTAATCATGTATTGCCTCTTTTTGATTTCACTTTTGTTGCACTGGAGTAAAACTTTGGAAAACTGTGGCAGCTAAAAGTTTTATTTGAACTCCTAAAACTTGTCTTTATACATTTTTAAAGGGAAAGCGACCTGATTTAAGCACACAGATTGATGTTGTGCGTACAGGCTTCCCAGTTACTATCTGTAAAGAACAACCTAATCTTTGTGTAAGAGCATGCCTCAGAGGCCAAGTTGTTATGCCATATTGATCACCAATTCTTCTTTGTCATTGACTTATATTGGGACACAATTCTATCTGCACTTGTCTTAAGTTTGGTGACTGTAGTTCAGTCTGGTGGGTTCTTGATCTGGTTTCTGATTCTTGTTTTCACAGATTAGCTTGATGTCATGGCAGAATGCTTTTGAATGCAGATTGAACTGACCAGGTGTGGCTACAGAGTAAACCAATTCTTAATGCTCAAATACACTGCTACTCCCTTTAATCAATAGATAAGAATAATTTAAAGTGTTGGTTTTAAAATCTGGAGTGTAGCTAGTGCCGTTTTTTGTTTTTTTGTTTTTTAAATGGGGGTCGTGTTGTATGGTGGTGACCTTGTCCTCTAGGGTTTTTTAAAGGAGAGTGGCATGGTCCAGGTCTATGTTGTCCATGCTGGCCAAAATAGCCTTCTGGTCCTCGCGGGGTGGACGGCGATACAGCAGAGCAGAAAAGCGAGTGTATGGGTCGTGGAGGATGGGCCGTTTCTTCTTCTTGCGGAGGTAGAGAGCTTCTTCGGGCTGGAGTACCTGAGAGGTGTAGGCCTGCTGGGTCTGAGAGGTGAAGACACCTGGAGGAGGGGGGAGTGAAAAGCAGGTCACCAGAGACCAGCAGACGGCAAAGTGACTATGTTTAAAGACTCAAGCAGAAATGTGTTTTGATTTTATACTCAATGCCCGTCCCAATGCTTCTAGTATAACAGGTTTGGAAATGTCATGTTCTGTTGAACCACATTCTACAGTATGGTCCGCATCAACCAGGCCTAAGAGAGGGGATTTGAAGAGAGTGGAAAATTTGCTGATGTGATGTTAAAATTCAAAATTTGACACCACTCAATTGTGACATCATCAGACTGTCCTGCCGTCGAAAGGAATATAAAGATTATAGGAGACAAGGAAAAGAGCACTAGATTTCAATTGATGCGCAGTACATTTTTGTTTTTTCAAGATAGGAACACAACACCTGTTTGCCTGTCCACACCTTATTTAAAGACCCATACACCCCTGTGCACTAACAGGGGCACAACTTAGCTTGCTATTTATTCAACGGGAACGCTGGCCATGAAAAATGACAACTGCGTCAGGTCGGACAGACACCTGAAAAAGGCGCCAAGATGGTTTGCGCTATTAACGGGGTTGGCTGTGGCTCAGTTGGTAGAGTTGGCCGTCTCTCAACCGAAAGGTTGGGGGTTCAATCCCCAGCTCCTGCAGCCACATGTCCGATGTGTCCCTGGGCAAGACAATTTACCCCTGCTTCGTCAGCAGCGTGTGAAAGTGTATGAATGGGATAAGTTACTTCTCATGGCCACTTTACACAGCTCCTCTTCCATCAGTGTGTGAATGGGTGTGAATGTGTAGGTGTGGCATGCGGCGTAAAAGTGCTATGAGTAGTCAAAGACAAGAAAAGCTCTACACAACCTCAAGTCCATTTACCCTTTAGCATTTAATCATTAAGTCATGCACTCAAAATGGACTATTGAACTCTTCTGTACAAAAAGGGAAAAAATCATGACATAACAGCAACTCAAATCTTTTTTGTAGGGATTGGATAATAATGTAAACAAATCTGGTGCTTCTTTTTCCAGTAAGAAAACCCCATAAGAAAACATTTATAAAAGCAATTTTTTTTAACCTGTGGTCATCATGATATTTTAGAATAAAAGTGGGAATAGAGAGGAACAGGGTCACACCTGCTTTCTTCCTGGTCTTGGAGTTATTGTTGTTCATCATCATCTTCTTGGCCTTTTTAATACGTTGGTATCTCAGTGCATCAATCCTCTCAGACCCCGAAAGGGCAATCGGCGCACCTCGACGTTTTCTGGATACAGAGAAGAGAGAAGGGAAAAACGGGTAACTCCAGGCAAAACATAGTCAGTGGACTGTGTTTCTGCACTACGGAGTGCAACGAAACAAGAATCCCACACAATCTCAAAACAGCACTGCTTGTGCTAAGCAAGAGGTGCAGCACATTTCCAAAGGATCAATGTGAGACACCTAAACGGCATTGTTCTTTCAAATCCAAAAAATATTTGAAGAAGAATTTGATATTTTCTGATATCATCAAAATCGTGCACATCATCTCGATGTACCTGGGTTTTTTTTCACTAAATGATTGATTATGTTTTGAGATAATTAGTTTGTAAATCCAGATGTTATATGAGTTGTACATCTGTCCTTTGAGGACATTTAAGATATGTTGCTCAAATTGATCCAAATCATCTTTATCCAAAGAAAAGCCAAGTTTTACATGATCCCTGAAACCATCTATTTACCTCATGGTATAACAGTGATAAATGTCTGAGAAGATACAACATTTAAATAAACTTGCACTGTTGGTTTCAGAGGAAATGTCTCCAAAAATGATGAATACTTTGAACAGTTGTCACCAAGACTTTTTCAGTTGGTGTTACGTTTGCAGATTGTACAATTCTTTAAAAAATGAAACTCTGAAAATAACAGGTGCAAATGTTTCATTGCTGTGGAGTGTATATTATTTAGCTGCTTATGATTGCATCTACACACCTCCCTCCCATTCATGGAGGCACTTGGCAGCCCACAGTTTTCTGCCACAAACACACACTCGGTTGTCTCAAGGCACAAAAAAACAATTAGCATTACAGAATGGCCATCTTCCCACCGCGGCTGCAGAGAGAAACCGATGGTCGTTAGTAGAGGGGGAGAATCACAGCTGAGCAACAAAGCATCATCAATATGTATTCATAGACATGGATACTGTCTACAATGGGCTTCACCATGCTGACAGGGGGAGAGATGGCGGGAGGGGAAAATGACTACTTGGGAACAGTCACATAATGAAAAATAAGCCAAAGAAAAGCGAAGCACTAGGACAACAAATGTAACAAGAATTTATCCATAGAATTGTTTTCTTTTTTTTTTGGAAAACGTAGGAGCAATATTTAGCGATGGCATGCATGGCAGTTTGCACATGGAACACGACTTTAAAGGGGAATACATTCAAATGCACTTCATTGGGCAGTTCACTTGATAATACAGGGGTCCTCAAGGCCCCTGTGTGCCACCCCTTAGCAAGCCCTTGGCAAAACATTTGTTCCTTAAGATTAAAAGAAGTGCGTAAGCTGTTTCAGCAGGACACTTGCTTCACATTGCCGTGAGAACTGTTCTGCAGTCCAAACCTACACGTGCAATTGTAAACTCAAAGTAGATGGTTGGATTCATGCTCTATACAGATGCTTAATAAAGGGGATTAAGGCCATGTGTCCACAGGGAATCTGATTTGACTCATTCTGGCTAAAGAGGTCCCCACTGAGAGTGCTGGTCCTGTCTCTGACTACTGCTCTGTTGCTGTAAAAATGCTAATGCACACTTCCTGAATCTGGTGCATTGACAACCTAATAGCTTCAATCACTGCTAGGAACGTGCCACAGCATTTCTACTTTCTTGATAATGGGAATAATAAAGATCTGTGAACGATGGCTCCCAGTGGACACAAAGCTTAATGTGACGTCATAACGCCAATCTTTCAAAATATTATTTGGAGATTGGGGTCCAAAATATTTTCAATTGGTGTCATTTAATACAAGCATCTGTAAAATATAAATGGCAGAATGTGTCACGCTTGAGGAGAGTGCTAAGTACGATATTAGAAAGTGATAATAGGAGAATACATAATGTGTTTGATTTGTACATAAGAAGTCAATGTCAACACTTCAAGTCAATGGGAAATGTCTTAAACCTGCATTCTTTCTAATGGCTAGAAGGGAAGGGGTATGTGTTAGGGCATAGTTACCTGTGACCTATAAGGGTCTCTTAACAATGGCACCTGTCAGTTGGTGGGATATGTTAGGCAGCAAGTGAACATTTTGTCTTCTAGGGTTTATGTGTTGGAAGCAGCAAAATGGGCAAGAGTAAGGACGTGAGTGGCCAAATTGTGATGGCTAGACAACTGGGTGACAGCATCTCCAACTCTGCAGCTCTTGTGGGGTGTTCCCAGTCTGCAATGGTCAGTTATTACCAAAAGTGGTCCAAGGAAATTAACCAGCAAGCCAGCGTAAGGATAATAGGTGGCCAAGGCTCACTGATATGCACAGTGAGGAAGGCTGGTGGTAGAGCAACAGAAGAGCTACTGAGCATCAACATTTCTGAGTTAAAAAAAACATTTTATATTAAGACTGAAGAATCCCAAAAAATACAGAAAAAGCAGAAGATAGTGCTGAAAGTTCCAGCTTTCTCTGATTGCCCATATATTGTATTAAAAGCACAAAAGGAGCGTTTCTATTGGTACATGCTCGTAAACAAGTCTCTCTCCTGCTAAGAGTCAATGTAGCTCGCCCACCGACAACCTCTCTCCCTCCCTCCATTATAAATATAATAAACCAATAATAATCCATCCATCAACAAGAGGAGACTTTCTTTAACAGAATAATAATCACAGTGTTCTGAAATATGGATGTATTGGTCAAAACCATCCATAATATTTTTGCACTATAAGAGCAACGTGCTCAAGATATATAAAGTGAGAGGGGGAATTAAGCTGGCTCGGTATCGTAAATGTTCAGATAATACCTTTAAAAGGAAGGCAATAGAAAATGGTATGAGAGAAAAAGGTGTAACAGAGGTGTATTATTCTTTAAATAAAAGTTGTAACTTATTAAGGCTCAGCCAAAATTCATATCCTGGCGCAGCGTCTGAGACAAACCACAAAAGTGATGTGTCAGTCAGTGTGCGCGTGTCAAAGACAAAAACTCGCCCTTGGTAGGAACACGCGAGCAGAGCAAAGACGTTGCACAGGACAGTGAAACGCACAAAGATGCTCATGGTCTGATGAAATAAAAAGACTGCACATAGCTTATCATAATCTAAAGTATTTCATGCCTTTACACAGTGTGCTGTTTAGTACTCCATTTTGAACGAAGTAATCGATTGATTCAAGGAATAATTTCAGCCCTAATAAATGGTACAACACAGGGATGAGGACATTTCCCCCAATTACTAAATCCTCACACTGGTGCAGACATTTTAAAAAAAGTTGCAGTTTTATCTGCTGAGGACCAATGCTTCATAAGCGTCAAAGCAGATATCAAACAGCTGATTGTAGAAAACACGAACAATGTTATAAAATTAGATAAGGAAAGCAAAGAATACCATAAACAGTAATGCTGGAAACCATTTCCGAACAAAGTAAAAACATATTTTGACTAAACCTCCTACACTTTGGTATTTATAACCGGCCAATGGTCATGTTATCTGTGCATGCCTTAATGCTATTACAGTAAGATCAGCATCACCAACTACCAGCAACGACCCTGATACTACACACTTTAACACCACAATATTTATTTTCTGAATCTGCTGGTTCATCACCCTGTTAAGCTAAACATGTTGTTTGATGTGGGGTCCAAATCTGAAATTGTAGCTGTGCCTCATTTGGATGCTGAAGGATATCTTCTGCTAAAGTACGAGATTCTGTGGGCTGTGACAGACAGTAAGTCCTTGACGGCTTGGGAATAAGAATGGGCTGGTCTAATCTACTGTAGTAGCAGTGCAAAAGGTTCTCTTTCACAGTTTATATCAGTAAGCAGAAACACCCAAGGGAAGGCTATGGCCTTAGTGTTGATATCACTGTAATACTTGCTAATCTACTTGGCAAACAGTTCTGGCTTGTAGTAGATGGCATGAATGAGGGAGCCTTTCATGAAGGCTATGCTTTGTTCCACCATGCTATGAGCATATTAGACATCAGACTGGTTAGAGCAACAATTGATTTTCTCCTGAAAGAGAGATCTAAACAGGATAGACTGCTGATTACCAGGCTCCAGAGCAGAAGTGGGAAGGCAGGCAGTACACATTGAATATAGTAAGTAGTGTATTTTTCCTTCTTTGTCTAGAGAAAAATGGGTGTCAATCAGGGGTTCATAAACAAGTCCTTCTGATTGGCATAGGTTTTTTTGAGTTTGGGTAAATTAAACCACCAGCAGTTATCCTGACAGGTGGAACCCAAATCATCAGCTGCTGCCTGGTAAACAGACTCACTACCCTGAGTGGGTATTTGGAAGTCAAATAGTTGGGGGGATCTATCTCACACTGGCACTGAACTGGTGCAGTTTGCAGGCAAACTTAAGTGTTGTTGATGACTGGCATAGTCGCCCAGCACAAGTGTGCATGCATCAGCAAAGGCTTTATTGGAGGTTAAGGGCAGTATCTGTAGTTACGGTCATGCACTAACACTTCACAACTTTATTTACATGGATTGTTTATACAGCCCCTGATATTTAAGAGAATAATGCAATGGTTAAAATTGCATGGTCATAGCTCAT
Organism: Tautogolabrus adspersus; assembly: GCA_020745685.1. Taxonomy (NCBI): domain Eukaryota; kingdom Metazoa; phylum Chordata; class Actinopteri; order Labriformes; family Labridae; genus Tautogolabrus; species Tautogolabrus adspersus. The sequence goes on along the minus strand of CM036546.1, from coordinate 6,247,607 downwards.
GCACCATCTTTACAGGCATGTTTTCACACACCAGCATAGGCAATACACAAACCTTAAGTGAACTGCCATTGAAGCATGTGGAGTTGGCATTTCCTGTTGATGCAGGAGTTTAGAAGAAGCAAATCGTATTGATAATTATATCCTCAAGAGACATGTTACATGACATGTATTGTATTGTTGTTTAACTTGGTTCAAGTGAGTTGATCTTCATATACCATCGTAGCAAACAGTTTGTCATGTGCATTGATCTGTCTCTGGATGCAAAGGAAGGTCTTATAGTGGTCAATTGCAAGAGATGTCAGCAGATAGTTGAGCTCGTAAAAAAATACCATCAACTTACAGTTCACTGGCAAAGCATAATCACAATTTCTTGAAAAGGGCTTGATTCTGTGTTAACTTTTGGTGAATGAATCCAATCATCTCTCATCTCTAGATGAAACTTACTATTTAGTTATTAAAACACATCTAAGCTGGAGGAGAGTCCAATTTGACCATGCTTTGGATTTTTTGATTAAATACTATCTTGAAATGTATCAATTCAAATAGTTGACATGTAACTAATAAATAGATTTGTCTAAGGCTAATGGGATCACAGTTTTCTTACTTCTGTCTGAACCTGAGCTTAAAGTATCTGTGGTGAGGAATTGTTATTAACAGATATAACATTTGCGTGTGTTCACATTGTGACTGCGGTCAGTTAGCAAACCACTCAAGCATGAAATCATGTTGGTGATACAACTGTGACCTAAGCTATTAGCTACCAGATGGCGACGTATGCATGTCAGTCAGAATGCATAATGTACGGAAGACTGCAGAACTTAAAATGCATTGCTACTTTGAGGGGAAAAAAGGAAAAAAAGAAAGAACTTAAATAAACTATACATGTTGACTGAAGGAAGGAACAAATCAAACAAAGACTTAAAGTCTTGTATTCCCCTTTAAAGGACGAGGTGATCAAAAAAGTCCCACCTGCTAACCCCCCCCTTTCAGACATGGATCCAACCCTTACCTATTGCGGTGTAGAGGACCTGGTCACAACAACGCTGCCCAGATAGCTGAGATCAATCAAAAACAAAGCAGGTAAGACTCCAGGAGCCATCAAGAACGACCACACTGCCCCTAATTTATAATGATGGAGACATTGCAGTACATGAGAAGCGGACAGGCCCTGTGACACACTTTGCCCAACAACCTTTCCTTGGTAGTCAGACCTGGGAACAATTACAGGAATTGGGGAGAGGAAGGTTACAGAAAGGGAAGGGTAATGAAAGAAGGAAAAAGTCTGAGAGGTTGGGAGGTAAGGGGAAATTGGTTAGGTTACTAAGGCCGAGGATGGGCCGCAGGGCCTGCCAAGATGATCTCTTCTTAAAGCATCCCTCCGCATGATAAAGGAATCTTCAAAGGCTTGGAGCTAGACATAACAATGGGTGTTGGTTTGTCTGGGGAATCAATTGGATGAATATCATGGGATTCCTCCTGTTAGGTAAAAACAGGGTAAAGCATGATACAGATGGAAAAACAAGGATCCTGTGGTGATGTATGCAAATTCCCAGGCTTTTAGGGGCTAGCGCCAAACAAATTCAACAGTGCACTGACACAGTTATTTTTCTATTTGGATGGACTGTAGCCCCAAAAGGTCTGAAATGTAATCTGTGAAGCAAATGTATTTTCTGGTGGATTCAAAAAACTGTTTGTTTTACAATTAATACTCTTTGGAACTTTCAATGGAGATTGCATCAGTCAATTAAATAATTTAGAACAATGCTTCACAGATTAAATGGGTGAAAACCCTAACTTATCTGACATGAAAAGCAGCATTGACCGAACTGAAGCTAAGCTTAAACATTTCTACATAGGATCATCAAATGAATCCTCACAACAAATTCTGTTTTTCCTTCAACCATACAGTATGCTTTTTCACATCAAATGCTAACAATTACAAAAAAATATCTATGAAACCTTTTTGCCAAAGAGATGATTGTAACAAATTGATGGATATCAGACAGCACTTCAGTAACCGAATGTCATGGCAACTTCATTAAAGCATTATGGGTTGGGGCAGATGACTCAAATGGTATCCCTCTCTGCATGCCTAATGCACCTACCCTGAAGCTGACAACTGGGGTGGAGAGGGCTCTGATGGAAGGATCTCCTCCTCAGTCCTCCTCTGAGATGGCATCTGCCCAAACATGTTGCTGCTTTCCATGGGGGGTGATGGGGACAGGGAAGCTGGGTAGCTGGTTGCAGAGGTGGCAAAGGCCATGTGGGATCGGTAGCTGGGACTGGCCCTCCTGCTACCCTGGCCTTGAGCAGGTGAGGAGGAGGGGGAAGATCTCCTTGAGAAGCTGGCTGTGGAAGGAGGCAGGAGGGTAATCTCAGACATCGCTGGGGGTATGGGAGGATGGACAATACTTGGACGTGGCCGGGGACGTACTACAATCTCTGGGGAACCCTCATGAGAACTAAGTGGGCTTTGGGTAAGGGGTGAAAGTCGAGAGGGCTGGAGAACCACCTGATGCAAGCTTGTATCCATCCTACGAGCCTGCCTAGGACTGAAACGAGGGCCGGTTTCAAACCATCGGGTGTCCAGGCTACTGAATGTGCTAGGGACAATATGGGCCATTGGATCGCTGTAAGGCAAAACCGGCACACCCATACCGTGGCTTGTGTGTCTTAGCTGCCCTAAATGTGCCTCTTGCATAGTAAAATGCTTGGCTGGGGAGCCATGAGGCTTGGCCTTGCTGGGGGATTTGCTTGAGTGGCTCTTTGGGGCCTCCAGTGGTAGGACAGCTGGGTACGTAGGCATTGGAAGGTGTGAGGGTTGAAAAGCACTGAGGGGAAGAACATGAGGTGGAGGAGGATAAGGAGACTCATGGCGGAGATGTAGAGGGTGATGTGGTGGAAAAATGAATTGGGGCCCCTCCAGACTTGCAAAGGTAAAGTCCAGTCCCTGCCAAATCTCCGGTGAACGAGAGGAAGAGGTAAGAGTCAGAGGAAGCGGGAAAGCATATTGTGGGAAATCACCCTCCCCCATTTCTTCGGGAATCATTGGGTGACCAAAAGGACCTTCAGCAAGGTATGGAGGGGAGGACATGACAGAACTAAGTGGGCTGGTATCAGGCATGTAAAAAGGAGGTGGAGGATCATGATCCCCAGGGTGGCCTAGATATCCATAGAAAGCCCTGTGGTGGAGAGAGCCTCGGATCTGCCCTGTGGCTTGGAGCCGACTGCTCTCCATGATGGTCATACCTTCGAAGGGCCTCTGGAACCGAGGGCTGTAGGCTGGAGGTTGCAGGTAAGATTCCTGACTGGAGATGGGGGATATCTGGTGAGGCCGAAGGGGGGGCATAACTGGAGGCAGGGGCCTGGGGTCATCGTTCTCTTCGTCTGACTGCCGGAATTCAGGGTAGAGGTCTGATTCTTCCACGAAAGGGAAGCCTTCAATTCGCCGGGGCTTAATCGACATTTCTATATCAGCAGGATCTATGACAAACCGTCCATCTGGGCCTCGGCTAATGAGTTCAATGGGTGTTGTTGCTTCAGCTTCATGTTTAGAGATACCATGCTTCTTGCTTGTTATTGCTCTTTTTGTCTTCATGTATAAAGACATTTCCTCTTTCTTCCCTGGACTTGGGGGTGGTTTCTTTCCACGCTGGTCATGACTATCTTCAGAAGATTCTGATGGGGATGCCTTTGATCGAATGCTCTCCGGGCTCACCTTTCCTGAAGATGACCTAATGAAAGAGTAGAGAAGAAGTGAATATTCAAACATTGCAGATCAAATAATCTGCGAAGAGCAGAGCTTTGCCGATTGTGCAGAGGATGAATCCAGCTACGATGAAAACAATTAAAACACCTTACATCAGGAGATGAGTTACTGAAGCACACGCAATCTGTAGCGAAGGCACAGAGTTTACAGGATTAGGGCAACAGATTCACACACCTGATGTTATTGAATAAAGATGTGTGTAATTTCTGCTGTGCCATGTAGTCCTTTTACTTGTAGTCTCAAAGCAAGGGCACATCATGTACCTCTTTGCCTCATTATTATACCACTAAGTAGGTTATTTAACCTGAACATATACTTTGCTTAAAAAGTGAGGGTTAACAGAGTGTAGATGCAGATGTTTTGTGACACACCACAATTTCTTTCTTCGGAAAGTAGTCAGGTAGTGCACGAGGGGAGGATATAACAAACGGAACAGACCAGTGTGAATCTCGTACATATATTCATGTCATGCATAATTACATAACAAAGAAGTGAAGAAAAACTGACAACAACAAACTGGCTTGTTTGCACCCTCAGAGCCTTTCATTCCAGCTGTCAGAATGGTAACTTCTTGTGACAGAGCAGTGACATTTCAATGTGTTGTGGCATTGGTTTGGTGTTTTTTATTTGGTCTAATATAATTTAAATGTATTAATATCTAAAAAGACAAATACTGACTTTCAGTTTTACATCTGCAGATAACTTAGTTTCAAATATTTTCCTGATTTTTATATTTTTTTAAGGTTTACACTTTGATCATGTGGATTGGTTTGATTTCTCAAATTTGACAGTGAAAATTTGGCAATCCATTGTTAGATTCTGACTTAAAGGTCACTAAAGTCTGGTTGGTGCCCACTTATATTAGACATTACATCTTTCAAACCAACCAGTGCAGTATGGAGAGCACAGATATATCTATATATCTATAACATCGCCCTGTCAGAAGCTGATTAAGAAATCATGTTTTAGTGCCTTTGTGTTCACATTCATGCTGTTTGAGCATTGAGGCCTGAGGCCATTCTGTAAATAGAATTATATCTTTTGACAACATTAACTAATGACTTATATTTTGTATCATTCTCTTATTAATTTTAAAATGTGAAAATACTCGATTATTTCTTTCAAGGATGTCAGCTTCAAGAAATATCTGGAAATGGCTTCCCTTCGTTGCCATAGAAATGTTAGGGTCAGAACTTTTAGTCCTAAAGGTACGAGGTACATCTCTTTTAGTGAGAGCGCATTTAATCACACTAAATAAATCTGTTTGAATGATTATGATGTGAATTGTTAAAGGACTGTCAAGGATGTACATTTGACATCATGCTTGGGAGCAACAGCTTACAGAACCACTTATGCTAAAGGTAAATTTCCATCACAATATAAAAAGAGTCAAACGTATTATAAGAAGAAAGTTGAGTTGACCCATTGTGATAACTGTCTTTTTTCTAACAAGCTTTTAGATTGAGATCGACAAAGTACAAAACAAACATGAAAGTAGAGATGGTCTGATGCCAGTTTACACTTCCAGATACTGCCTCTGATACAATGATTTGGATATTGTTTCAAATAAAGTTCCACTTCAATGCCAATGAGATAAATGTTATATTTAGATTAATAGTGGGGAAAAAAGCTTCATTTTGTTTATCATATTTGTTTATGATCACTTGTCATATTTAGGTGGTAATAAATGATGGCATTAGGTTTGTGTGTCAACTAGCCAAATCTGAATCTCACATTTTAGGCAGTATCAGAGGTCAATACCAGTAGTAGTATTGAAATTGGAACAACTCTACTTGATTGTCCTTAACAATAGATTTTTATGACTACAACATGCCTTGTCAAATAAAGAAGAACATTAAAAAACAGTATTTATTTTGAAGCCACAATTAACTTTATTTGGTGTGTGATGTAACATAATGTCAATCCTCAGGAGAATAACAAAGGCTTGTGTTTATAATGACCATGTTATGAACAGTCGGTCTCAGGCAGCTATAAAATCAAATAAAAACAATGTTACATATGATTTGATTGGGTTCTGAGATAGATGGTTTCTGACAGAAATCACATGACAATCACATGAATGAGGGCAAGGTCAAGTACCTGGTTGTCATCAGCTACAATTACAATATACAGTAAGTATATGATCACAACAACCCTATCATCTAAACAGCTGTACTTTTCTAAAAGAGGTAACTTTGTCTTTTATGTGTTCATACAACTGTCTGCTCTTCAAATGAAGCAATCATCAAAAAATGTGATCCTTTATTTTTTGCGCTTTATTGAGATTTGACCAACATTCAAAATGCTTACAATGACCTTAAAGTGCACTATGGAGTTTTGGTAAAAAAAAATTGTAAGTTGGAGAAGTGTATAGATTCTGTGGTATTTGTTCATAACTCTATACACAAACTGTCCTCAGAGGAAAATGTGATCCCTGTAGCATTGTTTGAAATTAAAATGCTACGCGAGAAGTTATGGTGGGGGCCCGCATCAGTGAAACCGTAACTCTCCTGGTAGATCTTAATCTCTAAACAGTGTTCAGGGACCCATTTTTTTCTTTGAGTAAAGTTGTGTATTCAGTTAAAAAAAATAGAGCATAGAATATTTCACTTTTCCAACTTTAAAATTTCACTACCTAATCTCCATAGTGCACCTTTAACATTTAAAATAAGTTAGTGAAACAGGTGTTGTTGAGGTTCTCAAAATAACTTCATTATTTAACACTTAAATCAACTATGTTATGCCTGATAGCCTGCTTGTATCGTCCTGAGTTCACTGAAGCAACCACAGAAATATTCAAAAGGTATAAGCAAAGTGAGGTGCAGAATGAAGAACACAATGATTTTAAACTTTGCTTGTTTAATCCATACAAGAACTGAAGTGTAAAAGCACAAATTCACTGTTAGAAGTGCTGATGGTCAGATTATGTCACCTTCACATAGAGCCAGGCTAGCGGATTCCCACTGCAATGCCAAAAGCTAAGCTAACCAGCTGGTTGCAACAGATTTTAATCCATACACACATAGAAGCTACATTACAAACATTCAAAATCGTACATACACTGACAGACTGATTTATTACAGTTAAATAGATTAAGGCTATCTGCTTGCTTGGTTTTCGGCTGTGTTGCACAAACTAAGCTAACCATCTGCTGGATGTAGCTTTGATCACGTCATCTAACAAGAAGAATATATCTCCGACAGAAACTGTTACTGTAAGTAGCTAGTTGAACACACATCTTAAAATTAGTTCTTCATTCTTACAAGAGCAACTATGTCTGTGTGAGCTAAGGCTAGAGGAGAGTTAGCTAAACTTAGTTTAGCGTTAATCTGAAAGTAAAGGGTAACAGCTATCCAGGTTCTCTTTAAACACTTAATGTTAAGAACTTACTGTACATGTATCATCTTGAGGGTTAAGCCCTGCAAACACTGTAAAAGTAAAACAAAACTGTGGTTTTATGTTAGGGTACTCTATGTGCCAGCAGGGAGCCAGGCCACCAGTTTTCCTCAGCTTTCCGTCTATGGGAATGCTACGCTAGATGTTCCTTAGCCCTAGCTTTATATTAACCATGCAAGTGGGAAATGAGATAATGAGCATACTTGCAAAATTATCAATTTATTAAATGTGATGCTGTTTGGAGCTAATATCTTCCTAATGAACCACACAGAATACTTTAATAGAAGGCAATTTATACTCAATCGCTTAAAAATTATTTAGTCAATGAATGAAATAATTTAAGTGACAATCATTTCCATGATCAAATTCTGATATCCTGATACTTGTTAGCAGAATTGAGACACTGGACTGATCAGTGAATCTCATTCTACATGTTTTTAATTCCCTTACATTATGAACCTCTCTTAAAGATTAGGATCCTTCATCTTTCAACAATAAAACACCATGACCAGTATTGTTGTTGGCCTGAAGGGACGTTTGGCCTGAAGCATGCGGCCAGGTCAGGACGCTAATGAGCTGGGGTTGAACCAAAGTGCAGAGGGGGTGTTTACAGTGTGCAAAGACAGGGGGACAATGGTGGGCACACTCACTGAGGACTGGAAGGTTGGGACGTGTACCTGCTTGCGTCCAGCCCCTCCCAGTAGGGCTCGACATTGGGAATGAGGCTAATTGGACTCCTGTAGAAGTGGGAAGATCAGACAGTAAGAAGTGGGGCGTATATGGAGGTAAACAGGAGGCCTGTTAATGAAAGGTTTGTTTAAAAAAAGCAGCAGAAAATGAGAGAAAATATTTGTGTTATTATTGAGTGGGTTGGAAAAAACTAAAATGGAAAGAGGTGTTAGTAAGTCACAGGGACAAACGGAGAGATAAATGTCAGAAAGGGACAGGTACCAGGAGGGCGATAAAAGTAAGAAAGAGAATAGAAAAAGGAGTAAAGATATGACCACTGCACCTTGAGACAGTCCTTCATTGTCTTTAGATATACCCATGAAGCCAAGACATCACTTTTACAAAACCAAGGTCAACTGATCATTCAATTCAATTTTTTCCCCTCACCTCTTTGTTCCCCACTTTAAAAAAACAAAATGGTAGAAGAGTGGGAGGAAAGAGAAGTAAAGGAGCACACATTTTACTGAAATCAGACATCCTCCCCAGTATTGTGCCGTCACTTGCTAATGATGGCCGTACATTGCATCCTTACAGAAACATCTTGTTGGTGTTAGCATAGACTGTATATTATGAATGGACTGCACAAAGGCCCCCAGGGACTGAAGCCAAAATGTTTAGAGCTCCCTCTGCTGACAGGCTGCAGTATTGATCATTAACCCAGCCTCTTCAATGTCAATGGAAGGAGTCTGAGAAAACCGACAAAACTTGCTTCATGTTTTACATGTTCTCCTTTTTTTTTTTAAGGTGTAATTTCCTTCTTCTTCAGGTGTTTTTCTGCACTACCAATAAAAAAATCTGAATCTGCCTCAGAATTGGAAACTGATATTCTTTTTCTCTGGTAAGTTATTTGTTCACTCTCATAGTTGATAGAAAAGCTTCTTTCCCAGGGCTAAAACCCCTCTGAACTCCGACATGCACTGACCCCCCTGACTCACCACACAACCCCAAAACACATACACCGTCTGTCCAGTGCTTTATCCCATTCTCCTCCTCCCCTTCTTCACATGTGCTGTTATCACATTTCACAAGTGCAGTATATTTTTATGGTGCAATGTACATTTTTTTTAAAGATTTTGTTTTTGGGCTTTTTGTGCCTTTATTGTTGAGACAGGACAGTGGATAGAGTCAGAAAGAGAGAGAGAGAGAGAGTTGGGGATGTCATGCGAGGAAGGAGCCACAGGTAGGATTTGAACCCTGGTTGCCGGTTTGAAGGACTACAGTCTCCGTACATGGGGCGTGCACACTACTACGCTACTGGTGCCTCGAATTTAAATTTTTATTATGTAGTGTGCAATTAATAACTACTGCACAATACATATTGTTTTGAAGTTAAATGAAGGCATGATATGCTATGTAGTTGATTCCTAAATGTTGTGCAGATTAAGCATTTCTAATTTTCGTAGTAAATTGTATAACGACAACAAAGACCTTTTTTCTAACTCTTGTTTTGTGCTGGGGTCATTTGAAAACAGCATCTCAGGCCAACCCCCCTGATCATTTTGACTCATACAGTTGTGATGTAATAATTCTGTGCCAGTGCCCCAGTATGCTATAGCTTGTATGGCGCCTCATTGGCATGGCTGAGGTGATTAATTTTATCACTTCCACCCACTATCACACACTAAGATGACTGCTGTGAAAAAGATCTATTAAGAGACCTGAGACGCTTTATACTGTATGAGGGAGGGTTGGTTGACTTCAGGTTCAAACAAGGACAAAGGTAAGAAAAGACAGGAAATAATGGGAGGGACGTTTTTTTCATTTGCTATCTTGCGATCATTAACTCTCACAATTACACTGTAAGTGAGACATACAGTATACTCTGTTTGTCTGTGTGCACTGACATCTAATACATAAATCTCACATTGTAAAAAGCTGTCAATATTGTAATCCTAAATCAGAGCATAAATTATAAATATTACCAGATAGAAGAAACATTAAAAACAAGAACCATGGACTAACTGAAGCTGAAGCTGCTAATAATAATAATAATAATAATAATAATAATACATTTAATTTAGAAGCGCCTTTCAGGTCACTCAAGGACACTTTACAATTTAAAACAAGAGCAGACAAATAACAAAACCATTAAAAGTGCAAGTAAAAAACATCATGACAACTACAATGAGAATGCTGTCCTGAAAAGGTGGGTTTGGAGAGGATTTGAGAACCTGTTCAAACATGAACACAGGTTTGAAAGTTTCACATTTTCTTAAAAGAAACAAAAATGAAATTAAAGCATTTCATTTACACCTCTTGTAAGAAAATTGAATACGTATACATTCACATAAAATGAAAAACGTGGCCCTTTGCATCCTTTGTTGCACACACTGGCGAACCTTTTATTCACATATAATATAATAAACATGAGCTAAAACAGACACTAAGCTGCGTGCTATGCTTGTATCCAGTTGTGAGCAATATGTTCATATTACAAAAACATTTCTTGACACAACCATACACCACTGCCCCCCACTCACAAAACTCTGATTTGAATGTAAGCAGCCTATATGTCTAACCAGCCTGCCTATCATTAGTTTAAAGAAAGTGTATTTAAGACTTCTATGGCATGATCACGCAGAGACACATCACGAGAGCTCATCTGTGGGGAAAAACAGCTGGGAGTGCCTGTGGAGCGCGGCTGCATGTACATACGGCGACCAAATAAAATAAGTGGGAAAAAATGGATTTGAGCAAACGTAGTGCTCTCAGTGTTGCTTTGCTCCTAGACGAGGCCGGGTATGATGCCATCAAAACCTGATGTAAAGCCTCCTACTTGATTTGATTGGCTGCTTCGGCCAAAAGTGACATGAACGAGAGCTGCGACTCCACATCTGCAGCTGAAAAGTTGAACATATTTTAACTCTTTTGCACGCCTAAAAACTGCTTTAAAAACTCATCGTGGAGCAGCAGAGAAGAGCTCCTGCCAAGTGCATTGTACCACAGGAAGACTATGGTTTTGCTGGTTACACCTTTCTAGTGACGTGTCTCTGTGTGATCAGGCCCTCTGGAAATAGAAGCATTTTATGATTTCTAAATTATTTCCTTTTAATCAACACAAGAAACATTCAGGATGGACGTCACATCCAACAGTTATAATGTGAAGTTGTCCTTTAGATAAATCAGGATAAATTCATCTGTTTCAGGCTCTTGGTATATTTGCGTCTTTTCTTTAAACACATTTGTATTCATTGTTTGATTTTGTCATATATGTGTTATATCTAAAAATTAAATTGCCTTAAAGTATAAATGTGATTTAATAATAATTGTTTTTGCTCACCAGGTCACAAATATGCACCTGTGTCTTTACGTTTCTTTGCAAGAAGTCCACAAATAACCTGGCAATCATCGGTTTTATCTTTGTCTGAGAGGACTTTAAGACTCTATGATGTACTTATGTTGTAGTCTGAAGCTCCTCCTTCCTATCTTTTCTTCTTCTTTGGTTATTTCTATATATTCTTTTTGTCCACTTCTCTTTTGTATGAGCCCCTGTGGGAGATATTGGTGTGCATTGTTTTGCCTATGTTTATTCATGTTATCAAGCCTTAATCCTAATTCCATGTTGTCACAAGCCATTTTCACACATGCACTACTGAAAATATTTAGATAATTGCAGGAGGACTGCTCTGGATATTCTCCTGACCTGGCTGTTCACATATGCTCCTCACAACGGGAGACTATCCCTGTCAGACGGGAGGGGGAGCAGGGGGTCTTCTGAGGTAAGACGAGACGTAAAAAAAAAAAACGCGGAAGAAAATGCAAAGCAACAGAGTCCTCTATACTACGATGCTATAATGAGAATATCTGCCTTTAAATCAATGCTACGTGTAGTCCAACTGAATCACACTATCAACAAAAGTGCAGAGAACAACATCCTGACGAACAGAAAACATAATACAGCCGTTTAATTACGTGCATGGAGATCGTAGCGGTCACGTGCATACACTCTATGCACCGTGCAGCAGTCACAGTATATAAATGTCACCACCATCTCCTACAGGCTCCAGGTGAATTATCCGGAGAATATCCTGCTGTGTTCTCACATCAGCTCACTCGGACTTGCCAAGGAAAAAATACTAGAGGTCTGGCAGGAGAAACTCCGGGTGAAGTCTGAGCAAAAAATGCGGCTGTTTGCGCTCACACATACAGCACTTCCTGGAAATATCCTGAGCTTTCAGGAGTTTTCTGCAAGCGTGAAAGCCCTAAAAATGTCATAGCCTTTTTGTACAATGTGGGAGAGGATCTGGAGCAGGCCGGGAAGTTACATGGAGGTTTTTGTTTGTACTTTTCGTTGCCAGAGAGAATAAACATGGTCATTATGAAGACTCCCGGTGTCACAGCATCATTTAAAAAACTATCAAAACGCAATGCAGAGCCCACGGGTTACACTGCTTAGATCTAATTATAGAACAGTTTATCTGCTTTCAGTTTCTGAATACAATTCTATGTAGAAGCATGAACCCTATGTCTGTCGGCCCTCTGCCTGACCAGTGGGCGTCATTAATCTAAGCTTCAGTGATGTTTGATCATCTCTTTGTTATAGAGAGCAGTAAACAGTTTTGTGTGTCTTGTTGAAGCTACTCACGGAGTTTCCACGCTTTTTCTGAGGTGGGTTATGGAGAGGGGAGGATCTGGAAACAAAGGAAGAAAAGTCAGAAGAGTCAATCACTGGAATTGTATATGAATGTTTAAGGTATGAGCTGATGATAAAAAAATATTTTAAAGACACATCCAACTATCTCATGAGGTGGGTGCGTAGGACATCAAACTTTGACATTGAAAAGAATAGCCTTGCAAACTACTCTTGCTCGGCACCACCAACCCATTAGAAAAAATCACATAGTTTAGGTCCCTCTGCACCCCGTCAAGTGTGTTCTCAAACTTGACGAGAGCACTTGACAGTGGTTCAGAGAATGATGTGATAAGCCAGGAATTTTTCCTTTGTCCTCTTTCCAAGCAAGAGTAGTGTGTGGGATTTTTTCTTTTCAAAATGATCTAGAACTATTAAAATAAATCAGTTCATGATGACTAACAAAGTGCTTCTGTCCTACACGAAGAAACCTTATTTTTGATTCTGAACACATATGTATATTTCTCAATTGTTAAACTTCCTTTGGGTTACATCAGCATTGGCTTATTGACTTATAATAACATTTAATTACCAGGACGCTCACCTCTTTTCCTCTTCAGTTTCCGTCGGCGTTGCTTGTTGACGAAGCAGGCAGCCATCGTACTGAACAGGACAGCTGCTGCCAGGAAGCAGATGGTGGCCACGATGCCGGCCACCACAGGACGCGCCAGTCCACGTTCCTCCACCATCTCTGGAGGAGGGAAGAAGTCTGTGAGATGAGGAGGGGAGGTTGGGTGAAGTAACAGTGTTAGATGGGGGGAACAGAGGGTGGATGGAGGAGAAAATGACAGATTAAAAGTTAAATAAAGCAAACAGAGCAGAGTAACATGCAAAAACCTAATTTTTCCAAGGGACTCCTGGGACTCTATTCAAAAGGATCAATGCTAACATACATAACTTACTATGAGATTACACATCAGGTGAAAGTCTCCTGAAAAAGAACAAACGGTCCCCTGAAAGAACTCAGTGCTATGATCGTGTATCTACTGAAACTAAAACTGAATCAGCCTTTACAAATAAGCCTCATCCCATATTTCACAGGCTCCTGCAGAGGAACCTTTGAAGGCTGATTAAAGGAAACATTCCTGCCATATCAGACGAGGTACAATATGTTGTTGATGACCTTTACTACAATTTCTGCAGGCTGTCGGCCATGATGACACATTTGCAAATTGTTTTCTCTAAAAAAAGGGGCTGCTTGTGTACCTCTGCCACAAATCAGTTTAATTGTTAATGTGTGACTTTGGTGTTTTAAAGGCTTAGCTCGGACAGAAAACAATAGCACAAACAAACCAGTCGGGTTGGGTAACCCTTTACAAAAAGGTTTATTTCTAAAGCGATCTTTTCCATATTGCTCTCAGAAAGTTTTTAAAACAATCCCACCCTGACAGTGGCTTACACAAGAACTTGTAGTGGACATAATTTGATAGGGAGCATATAAGCCCTGAGCCTTTACAGCCCATCTCACAACTGTAGGCTGAAGCAATCAAAACAGACGTTCAAACAGCCGTCGTAAAACATTAGTAATTTAAACCCCAAATATAACTACAAAGGTAAAGTTTTAAAATCACTTTAATTCCCCTTTAAACGTACAGTATGTAAAATCCGCCGCTAGGGGGCTCTCACAATCAAAACAATAACAAAAGATGACGTCGAGATTCGCAGGGTATTATGGGAGAAAACGAATGAACTCCGTGTTGAATCAATACGAACGGGCAAAACCGACCTGAGAAAGACAATATGTATACTGACGATGTATCCAAGTATAATTTACATGACGTTTTTTATCACAGCAGCACATACAGCGACAGAACGGCAGCTTTCAGTAGCAGCTAGCGCAAGCTTATGCAGCGGTCTTTGACGTAACATCAGGTGTTTCCTTGACAACGATCAACATTTCCTGTCTACCATGGCGGCTCATCATGGCGGCCGCCTACAAGACACGTCCCGTTACAACTATAAAATTACGATTTCTCTGGCTTTGATAACTTTTGGAAATATTTGAGGTGATGTAAGTACTCAACTAAAAAATATATATAACATGGGTTTAGTCCATTTTTAATTGAAGTTAGATATTTTAATGTAAACATTAGCATGCAATTCTACATACTGTACCTTTAAGTAAATCCTAACAACAGATATTTTGGTTGTATTTCTGCACTGTGAGAATGCCACTTTCAGAAAAGGTTATTGAAGCAAAGGTACTGAGCTTCCTCCAGACACCCACCATTGATTTTCAATTTTAGTGCTTCAAGCCAAAGCAACACACTAGTGTAGAAGTTGCACATAGGACTATGATTGGCTCCAAATGAGATGTGATGTCACAAAATTCGTTCAGAAAAACAATGTTCTCTTGTCACACATGTGCACATTAACATCATGGTGCACAGTGAAGCTCAAACATCACAGATTTCCAGTCTGTACCGGCTATATAAGCTGGCTTCAACTATCACTTTGACACAAAAGTCTAATCAATTATAATGAACATTGAGGTGATTATCACTTTATCATTGTTTTTGTTTTTTTGTTTGAGCCATATTATGAGTGTTTGATTGGAAACTTCTAACCACATACTGTTTGTACTTTGAGATACTTTTTTGTGTTTGCATGTAATCTATGACTCACTTAATATACTTCTGAATTTCTGAAATGGATGGCTACTTAAAGATGCCTTACTGTTAAGTATGATGCTGTCTTCCTGTGTGACTTAGAACTGATTGAGAGACTTCAATTATCACTTTAAAAGCCTGGGTAAGATCGACCCTTCGGTACATAAATGAATCTTTAATCCCACATGAGCCTAAGTGTAGCCTAAAATCTTCTCTAGGGATCCTTTTGTTGAAGATCTAGAGGCCTGTCTCTCTGAAATAATCCTCATCTTTAAAAATCCCTTTCTCAATGCACTTATACTTAATGCTGTTATGTGAAGTATAATAATCCTATTGTTGAAGTATCTTAATATCTCATTTTGATGCCTTTGTTAATGATGCTGTTGTAAAGCCCTTTGTGACTTTATCATAAAACATGCCAAACAAATATCTGCATTATATTTAGATACACTGTATCTCAGAAATGCAGAACATCTCCAGCCGTGTAACATAACTCTTCGCTGCGTTTCTGCTCCATTTATGGTGAATGTGGCCGGCTGCACTCTGCAGATTGACACTCAGAGATGCATTCAAATCCAGATTTCATTCAGCCAGCACTGTTGTTACATTACAAGAATGAAAACCAGCTTATTGTGTTGGAGAGGATAATGTGCTTTGCATTCTCCTTATTAGAGCAACCAAACTTTCAAAGCTGTCCTCATTGATTAATACTGGAGATTTTACTGTGAAACATGCTAATGAATTGCTCAGTGAGGGACCGGGGGGGTACCGTGTCAACATTTGTTAAGAACTTGTTGAAATGTGCTGCAGTGAAGCATGACACAGCAAAATGCAGCAATGTAAGAGATTACCTTCAGCAGTGATAGAATGTATATAAACGTTCTGCATTAAAAATAACTTAATCATCTTTAGAAGGATAAGACACATTTTTAATTACACTCATATTTGGACATTCTGACTATAAAAAGCAGTAATATACTGTAGACAGCAATATCTACATAGAATTGAGCAGGAGCCTTCGATCACCACATTGCATAAATCTCAGCCTGCACCTGCAGGGGGCAGCAGAGTCCTTTCAGAGATCAGAGGCTTACTGAGCAAATCTTCTAAATGCTACCAACAGCTGCTCGAACCAAATGATGTGTACTCAGTGACCTCTGCAGGGGAGTGACATCACATTTACAGGGTTTAATTTAGATTCAAAACAGATTTTCAGCGTGTCGACCAAAAATAGAACTGCCTTTAATGAATCTCTCTTTTTTTAGCACAGAGCGTCCCGACACAATCGGTGGGAGACAGGCAGAAAGATGATGTCATACTGGATGGTACAGAGGAGTGTGTGCATGTAAAGCAAGCTTAAATATAATAGTGCTGAGTGGGCAGGATGTAAAGTTGGAGTTGCTGCGTGTGCAATACATCTGCATCCTCCCTTCTTCAGCTCAGAAAGGAAAAGACTGCCTGAGGTTAGAGAGGCAGGTTGCTGCCAGAAGTTGTCGGGTTGAGTCCCAGCACTGACAAATGAGTTACAACCTTGCTGTTGTACGCCTTAGCCACCAAGTCAAATTGCAATTCATGTCCATGAGTGTTTCCCACAGAATGATGCTGTTCCTGTGGCTCAGAGGGGGAACTTTTTATAGTCTATATATCACATTAAAAAAGACCCAACAACAACAGCACAAGTAGGCCTAAATGAAACAGATGTTGCACCTACATCTTTAACTGTCTCTGTGCTTCTCTGCAGATTATGTGGTTGTCAGAAATGCCTTCTGAAGTCAGCATTATGTACAGGTACATGACAGAGAGAGGAAGGGGAGATTGTCCAATAATCAATTGCTGATGGCCTCGTTCTCTTGGGCAGCTCAAAAATCAAAAAAAATAAACTAATTGTAAAATAATTTTCCAGGGGTTACTGAAGATATCACATTCAAGAGAACTGAACAAACTTGAGGGTCACAGTGACTTTGTTCAGGGACTTACATGTTTTAGAAAGTTAGTTACTGAGTCCAGGTGAATATTTATTCAACATTTTGGGATTTTTCCTCGAGGCATCTCTGAGGTTCAGTATGGGGTTCACAAGAATGGGACAAACTGGCGTACGAATGTACGGCCAAAAACATAACAACTTTCCTGAGGTCAAGGCAGTGGGTTAAAAGCAACACCTGCACTTTCTTTTCTCAGTCCCTTACTCATGTTAAAGGCCGAAGAGCTGCAGCTTATTGCCGCCTCTCTGTTCTGTTTGAAAGGTATGTGGGGAGAATGGGGGGGGAGTCGTTCTGCCATTAACCGTATAGCTGGGAGGATAAAAATTGTTCTATGAGAGCATGTTAGAGACACTGATGTTCAAATCTTTTTTTCTCCTGGAAAGATGTCAAGCTGTCTTTATTCAACGGAATAACAAACAAAAATTGCAATCAAACTCCTGTGTAAACAAACTCTTGCTTTCCTGATGAACGTCTAGTACTGACTCTTTTGGATTATCTGATTGAATCTCTGTATAAAAAGGGCTTGGACATGTTTTAATGGCATGCATCCTCTGGTTATGATTAGACTGTTGAGTTCATATGTTTCAATATTGTTCATGTTGACACTGCTTAAGTTATAATAAATGAAGTGACGTAATGTCTCACCTGTGCTGGATACTCCTACTACATTACTGGGTTCGCTGATTGTGTCATCCATGATTGCCATGACACGGAACTCGTACCACGCCTCCTACAAACAGGACAACACAGAGATAAACGTTAAGCAGGCTGTGCAACTCAATCACTGATATATACAATGTTGTTTTTTTGGTGACACAATATATGAGATCAGTGTTACCGTGCCAACAGATACAAAATACAACTTTGAGGAAGAAATGCACAAGTGTTTCACGAATGTCACAATAGGAGCTAGAAGCACCACCTACACACTGAACTTGTATTTATTCTTTTTTTTTATTTATAAAAGGGTTTGGGTTAGGGTTAGTTTATCATACACATACTCCTCAGCCAATAAGAATGGTTGAGTATCTTCTGTGACTGAAAATGGATGTTTCAGTGATGTTCAGTGATCTGAGATTGCTCTTGACAAAAAGTCTGCATAATTATTGATCAATTAGCAAAATGCATCGTGCCAAACATAAAAACATTTATCTAAGGACCAAGAAAGAATTACAAAACATGAAAAAACACTCAAAGGCAAATGATAAAGAGCAAATGAACTGATTGTCAATAACTAAATGATACATGTATTCAAGCTCAATTCTTGCTTTTATTCATGTTTCATGATTAAAAACGTTTATAGTCTAAAATCAGATCCAAAAAGTTCACATATTGCTTCATTAGTTAGTCCTCGTCGCAGCAGCTGTGGGTTCGAATCTGACCTCAGCCATTTTCTGCAAGTCTTCCACCCGTCTCTCCTCCAAACATGTCCTCTCTCCAATAAAGGCAAACAATGTCCCAAATATATCTTTAAACATATTTATATGACACAAGAGATCAACATTGTGCTACTGACATCGGCTCATGCAACATTATTTGACAATGAGCAGCTGTCTGTCATCAGGGCCGATATCGGCAGATTTGCATTTCCCTAATAGAAACCAAGCAATGCAGGCATAACAGCAAACTGTTCCATTGATGCTGGCTGAAGACATCCATTCGATCAATATTTACACTTTTCTATTTGGAAGTCATCAAAAGCCTAAAAATATCCTAAATATCCTATAGCCCCTAGTATGTGTCACCTATGATAGCATCATGGTTGAAAGGCATATTAAGCCTATAAGAAGCTGTTGATCATTTCATTGCTCCTGAATGTGCTCTCCATAGTGCAGGGTCAGCTGAAGAGCAGCAGCTGTATCATGCTCAAAGATTCTTCAGAGGGTGCAATCCATACTTCACTGTACTGTTGGCATAACAATCAGAAACCTTCTGATGAATATTCTTTGAACTGAGCTGTCAGCCCAGGGGTTTCCTACTCAGTCTGAGAAGATTGAGGATTTAAATGTGGAAAAGAGTTTCTGCACCACTTTCACACAACCACACAAACACGATGTGCAGACGACAAAGCAGAGCACCCCGCTCCTGATCAAATAAGCTCAGAGGATGCAGGGTGAAATGTGCAGCAGAAAAAGTTATACAAGCTAGGTGCATGGTATGTGTGGTGAGAGAGATGGAGAGGTGTGTGTGCGTGTGTGTGTGTGTGTGTGTGTGTGTGTGTGTGTGTGTGTGTGTGTGTGTGTGTGGGTGTTTGCTGTGCCATGAAAGGAGAGATAAAAACATCTGCATGGAGCTGAAAGTGGTAGTTGGATTAAAGAAAGGAGCTCAAACGTGTCATGGTGAGAGAAATACCCCACATGAGCAAGATGTGAAAAGGAAGCTTTGTGAAAGAGCTCATGAATCAGTAAAGATACACAGACCTCTCTCTGCGGAGGGATAATTACTCGAGGAAATTCACTGTTGGCTAAAAAGACATATCAAATCTCTTATCGTCATGTTTGAAGTGCTTTTCTCCTTGTTTAAAAAGAAACTGAGTTAAAGTAACTTTCATACCTCTAATGTTTGTGTTCTGCATGTAAAACACAACATACAAGAAAGCATACGAGCCATGAGTGGCACGCAGAAAAACCCGAAGACACAAGGAGAAAGTGAGCCCAGTCAGCTTGAGCATACCTGGCATTGTTACTATGACTACCAAGGTGAATAAGGCAGCACATTGTCATGCACAAACCCATTTAGGTGCTTTAAAGTCTGATCCTCTGAGCAGACTCAGTGTTCATACTTGAAATCTCAATACACAGACCATTTATTAACATGTCTTAAGGTGTTGGTAAACCTGGGTCATGTTTTTAAATCACTTTTGGGACTAAGGGCGCACTGAAGATAGGCAACCCGTTCCGTGACCAAGCACGCTTCACCCCCAAAGTCCAGTTTGTTTGATTAGTGTGAGTGCTCCAATCCGTCATGTCATGTTCTCTGATGTGCGGACTCGACCGCGCATCCCTTTTATTTTTTTTATTTTCAAGTCAGCCTGTCTTGTAAAGGCTTCATGATCGCCATTCATGTGCTGTATTACGACGTTATGTACAAGAGGTAACCGTGCTCAGACCCAGTTAGTCCTGGAGCAGTGTGAGTGCAGGACACAGGGGGAATGGGGAGAGGGGACAATTGTGCTTAAGCACGGTACGAGACAACCAGGCTTAGTGTGAGTGCGCCTTAAAAGACTTTCAGACACAAAACGTTTTGGAATGTCTCCAGTGGATCTGTTTACAAGCAGTGGGAAGGCAGGCTGTCGTGGTTGCAACCTTGAGACAAACGTGAATATTAAACATGCCCACTTAAAATGCTTTATATTGCCACATACAGGTTTACATTGTTCTCAAGACTTTCTGATAACATTACATGATATATTACTATAGAAATTGACCCTTTTTGTAAAGGCAAGTTACACAGCCGAAAATTATAAATATCTGTTACATCATTCTCTATGAAGCCACGAGACCCCATTGACAAAAACAGTAATTTAACATGTTAGGAAAAAATGAGTTTACGGTCTCCTGCAGCCTTGGTTTGTCTGTTTGTTGTTAGTTTGCTTCTATTGTTGTTATTATTATTGTTAGTTCTGAGCCTGCACATTATGAAAAAAAACCTACTATGTCACAGGAAGATGATAGTTAGCTTCTTCAGCTTCATCTGACAACATCTAATTGGTGTGAAAGCGTGGACACATTACCCAGGCCTCAATCAGACAGGTAAACTGTACACATGCTTAATGCGAAAGCTTTTTGTCATCAAATAGTTTTTCTGATTTATTGCAATAAATTCAGACATGAGGGATGTGTTTCCCTGGAATTCTGAATTTTTACAATTGTGATTGAGAATCAGATTTAATTTTGAGCTCTGGTTTCCGCCAACACAACACAACACAGTAACACAAAAAGATGTATTTGTTGAGGCGGCGGCAGAACATAAACGCACATATTGTGTTATGTCAAATTACTGTTTAGGAGTGTGTTGGGTTTTAAAAGAGCCTTTCAGCTAGTTTGAAGTTCAATTAAATCTTTTTGTTTAACAAATTCTTTCTCTATAAGGAAACCGTCCGTAAAGTTGTCAGACTCTTTTAGTGGAAACAATGTCCTGGTTCTGACTTTTTTTATCTGTTAGTCACTTAGGCTGCAAAATGTATAAGAAGGTTCCATATTTAAAATAAACAAAGCCCTCAACACCACCTAAGCTATAAGGTGTGTACGTACAGATGAAGCCACTACAAATTTCCCCTATTTCCGTGGTGGTGGCTTGACCGGTCCGTACTAGGACCGTGCAGAGTGCGACGGCGTAGTCAATGTGGGTGGACTTGTATCGCCCCTAAGTGCCACTTGTGGAAACTAGTTGCAACCGTTAATCCATCCACCAGGAGGAGCAGTGATTATGGAAGCTAAAGTTATTACTGCATCTGAAAACAGCTGTGCGTAATCCTGTACGTGTCAGTCCGGCGCGTTTCACGTCTCTCTTCCTCTCTGTGTGAGAAACACCGTCCTAAAAGTAATTCTAAATGTAAATATGAATTGTTGCCTCTGCTATTTGGACATGTATGTGTGTGTGTATGAGTGCGAGTGTGTAGATGTGTAGCTGTACCTGCAGTTGTTAATTATTGCATATTTATGGTTTGATGACGGAATTGAATGATTGTTTAACTGGACATGTTTAACTGATGAATGAATGTACTTTGATATTTTGTTACTGCATCAGACCATTGTCTCATCTTATCTTATCTTATGTATGCTTTAGCATTATTCTTAGCACTGTTTAGCTTGAATGCATACATGAAAAAAAAATGTCTTTAACATATACTTGACTGCCTGCTGCACTGTGTGACTCATATCCTCTCATCTTTAACTGCAGGTTCAAACAGGAAACATTATTTTAACACTACTCCTTGAATGAAGACTAAAAGTAGATTATGACGCTGCAGACGTGACTCATGAGTTTAGCCAGTGATTTCATGTCTTTTTGTATGTCATTAATGAAATATTGGAGGAATGAAGCCATGAGTTCATGGGCTGTTATTCCTTCAAATATGTTTTTTACCCAAACAAACAAACGTTGTCTCTGTAGATTCTTTCTGTCGTGTTTTCAGACACTTGGAATTACAATCCAATGTCGATAAGAAGCCAAACATATGTACAGAAAGGTCCCAGGTTTAAAAATACCATAATCAAATAAAGACTACATTAAAGTCAGTAATTATGTGGTGATTTACGCTATAATCCGGTTATATTTTTTCTCACCACATTAATGATTTTAATTTTTTACTTTAATTAAAGGCTGAGACATTTAAAAAAGACGTTCAGCATCCTGGAACAAAGAAGAACGTCATGTCTCTGTTTCTTGTTACATCTTCACTGACGTGCAGCGATCAAACACAATCCAACCTCTGGTCTAAGGGGTCTCAGAAATTAAAATTCTCTGTTTTTTCAAACAGACCACTGTACTTTAAATCAAACAGGACTTTGGTCTCAGGGATAAAACCAGATTGACCTTTAGGAAAGTTGTATTTGCCAGTTCATCTGCCGCAAAGAAGACAATAATGCACTCTTGGTTCTCTGCTGAACCTTCATGGATAGAAGAATGGTTTAACTACTTTAGAGATATCTCTCTCATAGAAGGATCATTAGCTGTAATTCAAACGGCGCAGGCATCCACTGCACAGGCTTGGGAGGTCAAATCCACTTTTTCTTGAACAGATATAACCCGTCATTTTGACAGAATGTAAAACCTGCACACAAGATCTATACAGCCTGTACACAATGGTATGCTTTGTTCTTTTAATTATAGTTATTTTAGCATGTTTTACTTGTGGCTATGCTCCAGTCTTTAGTCTGGATCTGGCTGATGTAACTCTTTCATAAAACTGTGTTAAATCTGTGTCTGGTCTCTTACTTGGAGGAGGTCCCGGGCGAGCAGCTCCGTCTCCCCGGCAGGAATGCCATCGTCCAAGACCTCCCATCGCTCCCCCAGGCGGAACTCCATGACATAATGCTGGATAGGTGCTGTGTGATTGGCAGGTGGGATCCAGGTGAGCAGGACTCCCTGCTGCGTGCGATTGGCTGTGAGGCACCGTGGTGGGGTAAGCAGCACCAATGGTTCAGGGGTACTTATAGGAAATACTGCAAGAGTAGTTTTGGGTGGAGAATGAGTGTTAGTGACTTAGTTATTCAGTGAGCAGGTCTACTAATTAATAGAGTGATTCAGTCCCAATTCAATCTAGGAATAAAAATCATGTGTCTTTCCTTCCCTGTTCTAAGATATGTTTCCCAAAGATCTCCTAAAGGATATTCATATTTTGAGAGGCATTGAACTTTCTCTGCATTCTCACTTCAAACTAACAAACGCACACAAACACACACACACACACAAACACACATAGGGCTGTATACGTACCAGCCTGCTGTCTGTTGTATCTATGTTGGCTTCTCAGTTTGAAGCTTCAACTTTTATTTTATTATTTTCTTTTACCATCAGATGTAACTTTTGTCAGCCTACAGCGGTTTCACGTTCTACCCATAAAAAGCACGCTTATCTGGGGGGGCGCAGGTGGCCTAGTGGTTAGAGCGCACGGCCCATGTATGGAGGCTATAGTACTTCAAGCAGGCGGCCTGGGTTCACATTTGATCCGTGGCTCCTTTTCCACATGTCATTCCCCAATCTTTCTCACCCCGGTTTTTTACTCTATCCACTGCCCTATCTCTGAATAAAGGCATAAAAAATGCAGGCTTATCTGTGTTTTTTTATATGTATCGACAGTCAACAAAAAACGAAAAACAATCCCCACCGACTTCTTTCTTACTGTCAAATCACTGTCTTTTTCACAATGTTGTTTAACATTTTAGAGAAATACACTTAACTAAAGTACTGTAGGTGGCAGCTCAGCTTGCAGCACCCGAAGCCAACAGTGTAGTGAAGGTGAAACATACATTTTAAAAATGAAACTGCTCTATTTAGTGATTTTACCGTATTTAATCACTAGGTCTGTCTGTTCTGGAAACGAGAAACCCTGAGTGGATAATTCTGCTTCTGGTCTAAAACTTTGATAAAGATGAATGCTGAAGGAATCATAAACAAATACAAACCAGGCACTTATAGAAATAAGCTATTAGATGCTCCGCACAAAATCTGTTCTGTGTACATCAAAGAGTGCCAGAAAGATGTGGATTAGAACGACAAACTGAGTAATCTGTGCTTTTACTAGTTTAATTAACTGGAGGAAAGAGACCTCCACAGAAAATCCAGCTCCTGGTAAAAAAACCTGAACAATGAAATCTGACGAGTCATTGAGACTCAGTTTTTTCAAATGTACGGCCTGTCATGCTCCTGTACTGCTCTGTGAACTATGATGCAGTTAAAAAATCAATATGGGGGGGAACTTTTGAGTGATAAAGTGTGTGTTGTCTTGGGTTCTTTTAACTGAATCCAATCGACATGGCATGGTTTGGTTAAAGGGTTAATTGCCTTTCCTCTGAGTAATAGAAAGCATGATGTATCAGGGTAACTCATTCATTAATAAACGGGGAGCGACTTTGTTAAAAGGTTACAAAGGAGAAAAAAGACAATCAGCCCCTTGAATGCTGAATATTTAGTCGTCTTTGTTTCTGCTTCTCTGCTGACACAGAAGGTGATGCAGCATGAATAGTTATCCCACTTTTCAGCATGTCACTTACCTTTAAGTAATAATCTCTGACAGCTTCATTTACACTTAATAAATGTCCCTTTACTTGCTGCTGTAAGGAGCGATATGATGCATCATGGTTCATCCACAGCACAGTTTTAGTTATTACAAAGATTGCCTCTACACTGTTGTTTGGAAAGTTAGGGTCGTAAAGTTAAGCCATCATAAACAGTATTTTTTAAAGGTCAGATATTATGCAAAATACACCTAACCATGTTTTTCTGTCACTAATATGTGTCCCTAGTCTGTCTACAAACCCCCCAGATATGAGAAAAGTCCATCCTCTCTGTCTTTTGCATGCTCCACTTTTCAAAAAATGTGTGCTCAAACAGGCTGTTTGGAGATTTTCCCTTCATGACATCACAAAGGGCAGCAACCCCTCCCCCAGGTGGGTGACACTCCCACAGCTAGGTGTTTGTTCTGCCCTCTGAGTCTGCCTTCTCACCGTAAACAATAGGGCATGGTGCAAGAAAATCCAAGCCACTAAAGCCCTTCCAGAGAGGGGCGTGGTCAGACACAGCTCATTTGCATTTAAAGCTACAGATACAGAAACAGCCTGTTCTGAGCAGGGCTGAAATAGAGGGGTTTATAGGCATGATCAAATACAGGATCAGAGCGCATTTATAACAAGATACTTCACAGACATTGTTTTGTGGAGCTTTGTGGAGGTCTGAATGAAACATCAATATAACATGAATCAAGCACCAGAGGAGGTTTGTTTTCCCAGTAGACATCACTCCTCTGTAGCGAGAATAAAAATGGCGGACCTGCGCAAAAGTTTTGCTCTAGGCTGGGGGTGGAGTCCCCTCCCCTGGAGATACCAGGGGAGGGGAGGGTATTTTTTTTCCCAGAATCCCACTGTGATGTCACAAGGAGAGCAACTTTGTAACGGGGGATTTTTCTCTGTGTTGTAAGACTTATGCAGACCACAAACAAAGGACTGGATGGGTTTATTTCACGTTTTGTGGGTTGATAGACACTCAGGTTACCCAAAGAAATGTTCAGAAACACTGTCAAAAGTGGATTTTTCATAATATGTCCCCTTTAATTCAGGTCCCTACCACCAGGGACAGTAAAGAGAAGTTAATGGACTTTTCTCTGACTAATCTGTTTAAACAAGCACAGCTCATTTTGATTATGTGTGAAATAGTCATGCTGTGCCTCTCACAATAATAAGGAGACAACAATAACAAGCCTTTAGTTTTATTTATTTTGAATGGGTAATCGAAATTTGTTTCAAACTTGACCAAGTGTTTTTGAGAAGAGCACCAAACTTGTTCATTAACTGAACCAGAATCATTCACTGCCTCTTCCTATAGTCTTGTGGTTTACCTTTGAGACTCACATTATCAGAGTTTTCAGGCACCTCCACTAAAACACTTTCAGGCAGCTACTATATCAGAGTGGCCTGTCGTTACTCTATACTTGTAATACTTGTATACGTGTAATGACAATAAAGTTGAATCTCATCTCATCATCATCATCATGCCTTGTCACGATTTTAGCATTATTCAGAGAAATTAGAGAAAGAAGCTGTGCAGAAGAAGAAGTGAAGTTTGCAGCTCAGCCTACAGCCCTTAAGGCTAAAGAGCAGCAAAGAGACACTGATTTAAGGTGAAACTGATTTATGCTTTTTTTTCTGGTTTTAATCCCAAAACTTATTTATTAACCCCTGTGGCAAATTCACCAAAGCCTGCCATGCTGTTTTGCCTCTTTTGTTGTGTGTCTAAAAATGCATCACAAAACCAAATGTCAGATTTTCAACTGACAGGGTTTACTCTAATGTAATGATGATTTAAGAGGGTAGCCCTAACAGAGTCAATATGCAAATCAGAGGTAATAAAACATCTGCACTATCCTCTTTAGCTGATATGTAGCCTGACTTAACGAGTTCCATTCTAAGCAAACATTTTAAAATTGCTCAATTTAAGGAACAATGTTGTTGAATTTAATGTTTCCATAATGATCCAGAATAAATGTTATGCACAAAACCTCTCCAAATATGCTTCTGAATGCTCTCTGTTCATTCCAGTTGTGTGTCTGTCAGCCAAAGTCATTTTATTATTGGCCCTCTTTGTCCGAGTCGAGCAGCAGTAAGTACACTCACCTAGAGTGTTCACAGTGACAACCTCGCTGAAGGGGCCTGTGCCAAGCTTGTTTGTGGCCAGGACGCTGAACTGGTATGTTGTCTCTGGCTCCAAGCCAGGCACCACCATCCAGTCGTGGCCTCCAGGCACTGGTACGGAGAGCCAGTCATGTGGACCTAAACGCTCCCTCTTCAGCCTGTACAGGAGTCAGGGTGATACGGGATCAGGATGACTGCAGCATTTTAAAGATAATGGGACTGGCTCTACATTTCTGTGTAATAATGAGATGAGTCTACTTCGTGTTGATTATATAAAAGAGATCTAGTCTGAAGTGAGATACAGGCTACAATTAAAAAACGTCTTATAATTCCTAACTCTTGGCATCACTATATTTCATATTACACAATGTAATGGGTTTTCTGCAACAGTTACACAGTCATCATTGATCCGACATTACATAATTATCAAATCGTTCACTTCATCCACATCATGATATTCACTGGATGGTTATAAGCCCATGCTGCGCTCAGCTTTGCAGTTTGCTGTTTGGCCATGCCACACATTCAGCTTTAAACTGTACCTGATCAGCAAATAAAGCAGAGAACCGTTCACATGCAGCAGCTCAAGCTAACACTCTTACTGTAAATGATTTGCAAAACGCCGGTCGAGAGGTTCTTCTTTACGGTTAGATAGCTGTTATGTCCCAGGAAAACGAATATTTGACACTCAACACATCATCTACTAAGGTCAAATCTATTCATTAATATAACTATAGAGAAGTTATCGAAGCAAAAAAAAAAAGTTTATTCATCATCAAAACTGTTTGCATATTTTTTCGATATGTTTCGCAGTGCGATTCTGTTTTGACATATTTTGGCATTTAAATAAGGAATACAGCTACAACATAAAATATCAAGGCAGGTCAGAGTTCTTTCCACTGACACTGTTTAATCTGCAACAGGCTCCGATTGTTAATGTCATTGTTTGACAGCTTTACTCAAACGTTGACCAGAAGTCTTCTTCAGGTAACTCTCACCTGAAGTACACTTCTGGTCTAAATGCTGTGATGTAAAAAAAAACAAACATAAAAACAAGCTTTTTGTGGCATCGAGTAATTGTGTATAATGTCCTTTTTCATTTTGCTGTTGTTGAATTGCCCTACACCTGTACGTGATGTGCCTTTAACAGCCCTTCTTTACATATTCTTTTTGAGCAGAAACACCTGTAATTAGCTACATTGCTTTATTCACAAAATCACCAGACTCCATTGACAAAAGTTGTCATTCTACCTTTTGCTTGATCCAAGTTAACCATTTATATCACAGAAAGTCAAACTTTGAACCCACATTAGAGTGTGGTGCCTTTAAAGGGACTGATTTAGTGTGTTTTTATTCGTTAAGAAAATATGCTCCTCTCAAAATCTTCCTGGAGCTATCCAAAACTTTTTCTTTTTATTCTCTATTCGGATCTCAGAATATTTAAAGAATATGGCCCCGGTTCAAAAGTGAGAATTCCCCTGCAGTATTTTGCTCAACACTCTTTCTGACACTCTTGGATGTTTATAAACATCCAAGAGTGTCAGTGTTTATCTTTTTTTGGCAGAGAGGGTTAGATGGGATTTGGAAAGCTACCCATTCATCCCCAGCATGAACAAATTACTGAAGTTTAACCACGACTTCAGAGGGACGGGCCACCTGAGAAATGTCATTAAGATTGATGCAGCCCAAAAGCTGCTCTGCATGCATCTCTCACTGATGTTTGCTGTCAGTAAGAATATCATTTATTAAAGCTGCTGTCTGCTGGTTTTACATTTGTGCAGCTCTGCATCTCCCTCACTGTTGAATAAAGCATGATGGTTTAACAAGAAATAGAGTCTGGATTGTTTCAGCATTTTCTATAGGTATCGAATAAATCACAACGGAATACAACATCTCACATCAGCAGCATCATTGATGTTTTGCAGAGTAAGATCAAGTTTCCATATTTTGGTTGTAAATAAGACAGTTTCTAATGATGAAAAAGTCTTGTTTGGTGTTGAAAAGCCGTCAGAACTGGTCACACAATCAGTGAAATGCAACACAGAGCCCAGCAGATTAGTCTCTGGGATTTAAAATGGTTAAAGGTATTATTTAAAATGTAATATTGAGCAACATTATGTGTTGTGCTGCAGAAAAGTTTCCCTTCCTCACCTGTAAATGCGTACGCTATAACTTTAAGAAACGCCGTAGATGAAACTTTGTAACGCAGGCCTTTTTCCCAGCTAAGAAGCGGCAAAGCAGCAGCAGCAGCAGCAGGACAGAGAACTTTGGGTCATGTTCAGTTTAGTTGCACTTTTCCCTTCAGATATTCTAAAATCAGAGATGAAAACTCACTCACACTGGACCTCCATGTTTTTCCATCTCTACGTTTTCACAACTGTTCTGAACACAACCCTGGAAAAGACATTTTTCAGAAATAGCAGAGGACATATTGGAAGAAGAAAAAGCAGGAAGCAAAGCATGCTAGGATGACTCACACATGGCCGTACCAGACTGAGAATGTCTGCTGGAAGCCTCCGTCATAGCTCGTCTCCCAGGACACATTTGCCAAGGTGGAGGACGCCACCACATGGACGCTGGTGGGGGCGTGGGGGCTTGTGCCTGCAGGAGAAAGGTGTGATTAAAGGGTCCCTGCTGTGAAACAGGACATTCATTTCCTGAAAGCTGGATGTACGTATGTGTTTTTTTAGTCATTCATTTTTTCCATGAAACACTTAACCAGAAAGAAAAATATAAAAGAAACCTTCAGGGTTGTATGACTCATGTAAGTGGAAAGAATTTTCAAATGTCTAAAGTTTCCATTGGTGTTACCTGCCAAACCTAAATATACAATATGTAGAATGTTATTAGAATATATACATTTAATAATATTTAATAATAATTGCTGTGTTGGCCACCATGACAGAGCAACCATGACAGACACGACATGTTTATCGTTGCCATGGATACGACAGATGTCATGTCAAGGACCGCTACATAAGGAAGTGGGAGCTGCTACTGAAAGCTGCAGTACTGTTGCTGTATGCGCTGCTGTGATAACTACGTCATGTAAATTATACTTGGATACATCGTCCGTAAACATATTCTCTTCCTCAGGTCGGTTTCGCCCGTTCGTCTTGACGACAGTCAACTCAGAGTTCGATTTTACTGTGGTGGGGTTGGAATAGCAGAGAGAACAACTCCCATGATTCCCCGCCAGCCTCGAATGTCATCTTTTTTTATTGTTTTTAATGAGAGCCCCCTGGTGGAAATTATGTTTTGTGCGTTTAAATAATGTAAAATAAATTCATAGGAATGTCTTTGCCTCTAATTATAAATCATAACTTATAGTTACGTTTTTTTAGGTCCTGCACTGGAGCCAAAACAACAAGAAGGAGCTGGTTCAGTCCAGTCATTGTGCAGCTCTGATCTGACTGGCTCAAATCCAGAGAGGAAGAACAGCAGCCAGCAGTTATAACACTGACAACAGGGCAGACAAGGTCAGCAACTCCATTTACCAGAGAAAGAAAATATACTCCAAATTCAGAAATAACGACGATGCCTGGACTAAAATCATTTGAATTCTGATGAGCTTGCAGTGTTTGTATGCAGACAGCTGACTGTTATCTTAAAACAGAGCTGCAGGATGTCAGAGTAAAATCATTCACATCAAAACTGTCATATCGGGTCAGTCGATTTAGACTAAAACTAATTTTTTTTTTCTGCCACCACATCTCATAGAGGATTTTAAGTGGTTAATTATTTGTGCTTTTAAACAGGGTGACTCTGTCTGCACCTCACAGTGTCACGTACCTTTCTACTCAGTTATATTCCTGTTTGAGTTGTGGGAAAAATAAGTTTAGTGTTTAAGCTACCACAGACTTTGAGAATACTTTACAGTCGTCATTGGTTTGCAGTGCAAAACCAAACCATGCATACAGTATAGAAACTAGAACCCCATCTTTTAAAGAACTCGTTACTTGCTGCCATATTGACATTTTATCTCTTGAGTTACAATTAACCAAGGGAGCTAGCTGAGGTGGTAACAATATTATCCAAGTACATGTGAAAGAGATATTTAATTTAAATGGTAAATGGACTTGAGCTTGTCTAGCACTCATCTAGTCTTCTGACAACTCAAAGCGATTTTTAAACAGCGTCCAAATCCATTAATTCATTTAATTAATACAATGAAATTATCCCCAGCTCTACTGTCCACACAGGTCATAGCTCTGTTCTCTTTCAAACTATTTTCCTTCCTTCATAGAAAACACTTGCTTAGCCAAGTTCACCAAACTGTCTGCCATTAAAGCACCAATACTTCTTATCTGGTTAGCTTGAGCTGATAACACCCTGCCAACAACAATTTCCATCAGGCTGCTAAAGTCCTTGTCTAGAAAAGAGAAGCTGCTTTTGTATTCTGCTTTGTGAAATCAAAGGTTCATTGTTTTCAAAGAAAACTTGGGAAACTTGAAAGGTATTGCTCTCTGATCCATCTTAAATAAGTGAGCAGGGCTAAGTGATCAGTCAGTGACAGCAGTGCTCTGACAACTATTCTGAAATGAAGCATGTATTTATGTTTTTATTTAAATACAGGGCTTTGTCCTACCCAGAATTCTGACAGTCTAATCAGATTTAGCCAATAAATAAGGAGCGCTCCTACTATGTTGTTTTTACACTTTAGCGCCACAACAAACTCCAATATCAGCCTGCATGAGTCTCAAGATGTTTTATTTATTATTAAGAGATTCCCATAAGTGTCATCTGTCCCTCTGTCTGTCAATAAAACATTACTACGTTCTTAGTGTTTCAACTCAGGTCATCCTCCTTTTCAACTATATTGTTTTACCAAATGAAGGATTTCTGTCAGCGAGTTAGCTTCAGTTAGCGGCAGCTCTGCCTGCAGCCCCTGAGGCCCCACTGAAGGTCAACTCATTTTTAAGGTAAAACTGCTTTTTCAGTGTTTCTTCAGGGGTCTTTTAATCACCAGGTGTTTGTTTTTAGGGTGAGAGTTCTGCACCTTATAGTAAAAACATCACATACAATGAACCCTGAAGAAATCCTCAAAACAAAGATTAGCACCTATAAACAAGCTAGCGGGAGCTCAGCTCCCAGCCCCTCCTGACATCCTGTCTCCTCTTAAGAAGAGAAATGGAGAAAATCTGAATAACAGGGTGAAACTACTTTGTTATATAAGTAGTTATATAACTTGTACTTATAATGTCAACACTATAAGTCATTTTGTGACTCAGTTTGTAATGCTATCCGTGATGTTGCGTCTGTATTGCTGTCTGTACAACCAGGCAGCATAACCAAAAAAGTGCAGAAGTTAGTGAGTCGACTTTGGGTCTTCCCGAATGACATTTTCAGTTGTTGGCTTTCATAATTTCATTCAAACTAAATGTTTGCATGTCTGCGTGTCTGCATTTGTGTCCATAGAGTGTACCTATGACTTGGACGTGCGTGCTGGCAGTGATGCTCGTGGCAACGTTGGTGGCGACACACTCCCACTCCCCGTGGTCCTCCTTTGTGAGTGACTTGAACTGTAAGCTGCCTCGAGGCAGAACATTGTGCTTGCTTTTACTTGGCTTCCCTACCTGCAGTCAGCCGGCCGAGCACAGAGTCAGAAAAAGAAGAGAGAGGGAGAGAGAGAGAGAGAGAGAGAGAGAGAGAGAGAGAGAGAGAGAGAGAGAGAGAGAGAGAAGGGGAGAAAAGTTTGAAACATTTAGTTAAAAATGTACAACCTTAAAAAAAACATAAATATATGCCAAACACTTTAATGCTTACAGAAAACATCACGAGTTATTAAAAGATAATCTACAAACTCACCTCTTCTTCAAAAATAGAATAACTGTTTTTAATATTTTAATATTGATTTAAGTATCAAATTATGAAGGATGATGAATAATGGATTTCATGAGTGGACGAGAAAAACATTCTGAGACTAGTCAATGAGTGGGATTAAACAGACCTCATCATCAACAAAACATTTGAGAGAATCTAATATGTTCCCCTGACTGCATTTTTTATAGAGACATCATTAAAATGTGATTAAATCGCTAAAATGACAAACAGCTGTTTGAGTCATTAAGATCTGAGCACCCACTACAGGCCTCGGTTTTCTCAATAGAAATCACTGCACATGACATGAAATCAACATACGGTAGTGATTAAAAAACAGCCATACAAAGAAAATGTTGCATGTGTCTTACCTTCCTCCATGTGATGTTGGGGAAGGGGTCTCCCTCCGCCTCACAGGGGATGACCAGCTCTCTCCCAGCCTCCTGTCTGTACTCCCCTCCAGGAACCACTGAGAATTTGGGAGGGTCCTACACAGAACAGGTGAGCATAAACTGAACAGCTGCTCAGGTGAACTTGAAAGAGCACGATTCAACATGTCAGAGAATTATTTTAGGATACGATGTCTACACGAGAGGAGATGTCAATGATACTGATTCTGTCTTGGAGAAATGATCCCATTGAATGACCAGAAGTAAAAAACTATAATACATACTCTGATAAGTATGAAACTTTTATGATTGAATCATCTCTTAAGATCATCATTTAAATGTATCTAAGATCAAAAACAGGCCTAAAAAACGTTGCTTAAACCTGTTTGTCTGGACGAATGAGTGAGTGTCAGGAGCTCAATGTTTTTCAGATTCTTGCTTCTGATGCCACACGTCTTAACATCAGTATCCACGTTTGTCTTCATAATGACTCTGTTTTTCTGTTCTGATCTTTGAAAAATACGTCACCATGAAAGTATGGAATATATAATAGAAAGTCTTCCTTCTTGACAATTTCCATAGTGTTTAGCAAAGTCCACAACATGAAGCTTCTATGCAGCTGTGTAGTTCTTTCTAGTGCCATCTGGAGTTTGTAACCCTGCTAGCTTCTGGTACGGTAGTTGAGTTCTCAGCCCACAGTTACGTTGATAGTTTTGAAGTACGGAGCCACAGCCCTCGACCACTGCCCACCTCCACTGGTCACATGTCGATAATTGAGGAGTCTTTTCAATCCAACCAGCATTTTAAAAGGTTTTCTTTATTTAACAGTGTACCACTGTTTACTTTAAATGCATGATTATTAGCTAATGAGGGAGAAAAGCTGAAAAAAAGTGGCGGCCCCAGCCTGGTGTGCATTGCTATCTATCCCAGCATGCTTAGCACAGCATCCACTTGCAACACATAATGCTGCAGAGGGACTGTCACAATTGAGGCAAATTTTCATTTGAGTCATCTTGAGTGCAGTCGGTGATGGTAATGGCTCTACTTGCGGTCATGAGGGTGCATGTCTCAGGATTATATACTGGTATATTGGTCACACTGGTATATAGGACACAGCCCACTATTATAGGTAAAGTGTGTCTTGTACACTGAATTTTAGGGTAGTTCTTGGTGCTTTAACCTTTTGGGAGTGAATATTTGCACACAGCAACATTTACATATTTTTTCTGTTTGCTAGCAGACAAATGTTACATGAAAGCACATTCACAGAAAACAAAGTTAATGGATAAATGTTTTTCTCCTCTTGTGGTGAAATGTCTTAACTGTGTCCGTTTTTTTCTAGGGGCATACCGTTAGCACCAGGGGAGCAGGAGGGGACCATCCCATTGAACCCAGGGCATTGTAAGGCATGCAGGTATAGGTGCCGAGAGAGTCCTCCGTCACCTCTGCCACACGGATGCTCCCATCCTCCATTTGGCTCCAACCAGGGTACTGTGAATGGAAGTATTGGATTGGTGTAGGGAAATTATAGCACAATAATTACCAATGGTTCCTGAAAGGTAAACTGAATATCTAATTGGAGGTGAAAAATGAATCACACAAAGCTTGATGCATAATTTGCTTGAAGTAGAGTAAGTGGAACCAAAGCTGCAGCACAGCACCAGCTCACCTTGTCTATCCGGAGAGGGAGGCCATCTTTCTTCCACTTCACCAGAGTGAGTGGGGGGTTTGCATCTACAGGACAGCGGATGAAGCCAGGCAGACCGATGGCCACGTAGATGACGGATGGCATGTTTACCACGCGGGCAGGATCTGATGAAATTCAGAGGGAGAGAGAGAGAGAGAGAGAGAAGCGAGTGATGAAATTACATTTGTAGCTTGGGAAACCTTGTGCCCAGTGATTGAAGCTTTGAAGAGAAAACTGGGAAATCACATTGTTTATGGGAAGAGGGATTACTGTGGCACTGGATCATCCCCCATTTCGAAGAGGGTACATCCCTGCAAGCTGCAGGTATTTTTGTCATGAAACGAAGTAGGGGGCAACTTGAGTTTTGATTTGAGGATGGTACAAGAGAAAATGTTATTTTGATTGCCAAAGTTATGACTATTTCTCAAAGTACTTTCAAATGAATAAAAAGTTGCCTTTTTCATGGGAATGTCTCAAACTTGTTATAACAGGCTGTGGTTCAGCTCCTACTAAAAAGAACAGGCCTTTATCCAACAATATTTGGTATCTTCAGACCCATTTTTAAGCTACCATTTCTGGGGTAAGTACCAAAGAAAGAAGTCCTCCACAAGTTGCTCTTGTTCTTTACAACAATAACATTTTTGGAAAGTTTTAAACGGGTTTTCTGAGCACACTGCTCTACAGAGGTCTAACACGAATCTACTGGAAGAAGATGATAGTGGGTTTTAGACCTCAGCACAGCTTTTGACCATATCATCAAATTGGTACCTCGTGGCAGACATTGGTCAAAGTTTTTACATGCTCACAACTGCTACAGATGACGGATTTTCTTCGTTCCTTTTTCAGAGCACATGGGTTATTATTTTCTGTCAGGACCTAAAGACAATTTCAACCAAAATCCTAAAAAGTGTATCTGGAGAAAATGATCAACCCTGCCCTTAATAATGATTCCCGCAGTCTGAATGTCCTTTCTAATAATGTTTGCAAAGAGGCTCCCAACCTAGGGATCATCTGTGACTCAGAGCTATCTTTTCATACCCAGGTTACCAGAGTGACCCAGGTCCCATAGAAGTGACCATATTACACTTGTTGCTGTACGTTTTAAAACTGATTTCAAGATCTTATTACTCCCTTAAATGCAAGGCCCTACCCTGTATCTGGGACCTGCTACCCCCTTGTAAGCCTGACAATTGCCTGAGATCCTCCAGCAGGGCTCTAGTAGCGGTTCCTTAAACGCGACTGGTTACAAAAAGGTAAATGAGCCTTTGCAGTTCAGGCCTCACAGCTGTGGAACTCCCTGCCTGAAGATCTAATTTAGGCAAACTCAGTGTCCTCTGTAAAATCTCTCCTTAAAACTCACTTTAATCGGTTAGCTTTTTCTTAACCGCTGGCTTGTTTTGTACTTCTTTACAATAAAGTGATATATATATGTTTAATTAATGTCTGGGTCTTATTTACCCATTACTTGTTTTACTATTTGTAGATGTGTTTATTTGTTGTTATTGTTTTGGCTTGTTTTAATTCTAAAGCACTTCAGCCTGTTCTGCCTTTAACACCATAAGGCCATTGAAGTTGGATGGGAAGCTGGCAGACCTTTGGAGTACCAACACCCACCTGTAACTGGATCCTGGACTTACTCATAGGCAGACCAAAGGTGATGAGGATGGGAAACAAGGTCATTGCTGAGCTCATAGTCAGGACAGAAACCCCCCAGTGCTGCTGCCTCAGCCCCAAATTATTTTGTCTGTACTATTGCGACTGTATCTACACCCACGACAAGAACATCATCATCAAATATGCAAGCAACACGACCATCCCTGGTCTCATCGGAGGGAGTGATGAGTTTTCACACAGAGAGTTGGTCCACAAAATCAATGTCTATGGAGAGGACAACGATTTCGTCCTCAACATAGAACTAAGGAATGTATTCTGGACTTAAGGAGGAAAGCCCCCCCCCCCTCCCTCTGCAGCCTCTCACCATCAAGGGGACTGTGGTGGAGTGGGCTGACAGCTACAACTTCCTTGGTCTTCACATTTCCGAAAATCTCAGCTGGGCCAGAAACACTGTGACAACGATGAAGAAAGCACAGCAGGGGCTTAACTTCATCAGGCTGCTGAAGAAGACCAGACTTAGACATCAGCCCCTCACTCAGGCCTATAGAGGCCTCGTTGAACGCACCCTCTCCAGTAGAATCACCGTGCGGCTCAGAATCACCACACTGGCTGAGAGGAATTTGCTTCAACGGGTCATCAAAACTGCAGAGAGGATCATCGGCTCCGACCTGCCCTCCATGGACACTCTATACACACAGCACTGCAGGAGGAAAGTACAGAGCATCCTCAGGGTCAAACATCACCCATCTCATGCTCTGTTCAAGTAGAACACTCAGGCTACAACCTGAGACACCACAGGCCAGAGAGCATCTCCACCCCACCCATAGACTGTAAATAATACAGTCTATGACTCCTCCCAAGGCCTGCTTCCACAGCACAGGGCACTAAAGTGGGAAGGAAACATCACAACCCACATCTCACCTACGTTATGCAGTTAACTACTCCAGCTAATAACAATGTGTAAAAACAACAATGACCAAAAAAGTGCAACATAACATTATGTGCAATAATAGCTGTGAGAAAGACTCTCATGTGCATTTACAGAATAGATATCCACACACCATCATTAATTTTTACATTTTCCAAGTGCAATAATAGATCTGAAAAAACTTTAAAGGAAGAATGTGCGACATTTTACACTTAAATATAGCAGATATCAAGGATATCCTATGTAAATATCTCTTTGAGTCATTGCTGTCTACCATGAGTGAGAAGCGCAAGTCCCGTTGGCTGTGATGTTTTTGGAGTCGTGTTTATATCAGATTTACATGGATGGGATGGCCGATTCCTCCCCTTACATATAAAAGCTCAGTCATAAATTTACTAACAACATGCTAACATTAGCCTGCTAACATGACAATGCAGGCCACAGGCTATGCATGACAATTTTGTCTGTCGCTTGTAAATAGTGCTTGAAGGCAGGGTTGGTAATTTTTCGAAAACTAGCATGATTTTGAAAGTAGCATTGCCTTAGTGCTCCGTCTGCACCCACCCCCTCCCCTCTGTGCTCTGTCAAAAGCCACACCCCTCACTTACATGTACAAGCGTCAGTGGTTCAGAAGCGGACCTCATCTCATGCTTTGAGTGTGGGCTCAAGCATGCATGGGTTAGAGAACGAGCAGGGAGACAGGGAGGCATGATTGGTTCATCAGATTGGTACCTCGTGGCAGACATTGGTCGAAGTTTTTACAGGCTTACAACTGCTACAGATGACGGAGTTTCTTCATTCCTTTTTTAGAGCGCATGAGTTATTATTGTCTGTCAAGACCTAAAGACAATTTCAACCAAAATCTTAAAAAGAGTATCTGGAGAAAATTGCCAACCCTGCCTTTAATTATGGTGCGTTCCATTTGATAACTCCTTTGTGCGAATGCGAGGGGAGGGGGTGTTGGAGGTGTGTCACTGAAAGAGAGCAGAGGCTTCAGTATGGCGTAAGTGTGGCTTCACAGCAGTTTTGGTTTTGGTTTAATGCTGGTGCTCCAGGCTGGCATCCACTGGATCAAAAAGTCGCACATTCTTCTTTTAAGGACAAGAACATGTGCTTTTTTCAGTTTCACTGCCTTATACAGTTTCTGCTTTTATATCTATACTTATACAAAGTCTATATTTTTTTAGTAGTGTAGAGTGTGTTTATACTGTATATTTGATATTCTTTGTAATAACATATTACGTGTCGCCATGAGACTGTTTGGAAAAACAAACATATATACGTATATACTACACCATAAAAATCTAACTATACCTGACCTGCCTCACCTCAATTAGTCTAATCTGATAAGCTCTGAAATGTTTGATTTTTATTACCAGATTTGCTCCACATTAGCGGCTTTCCTTTTACATTTTCCCTCTGTATTTTAAGTCTGAAATAACTGTGATTTGATACGGTCCAGCTCAACCCTTTGGGCACAGACAGGCACAGGAGGAGAACGGGAGTCCATCTGCTAGGGGAAAGGAAATAAGAGGCGGAAAAGGAGGAGAAACTAAAACTTCTCCATCTAAATCCTTTATTCTGAAGAGAGGGCGAGAGAGCAGCATGGGGCCTAAATGAGGGCAAGAAGGAGAGACTGAGAGTATAGGCACTGTGGTGATAAGGAGGAGAAATGGTGTGAGTGAGGAGAGGAGGAGGAGGGGTGAAGAGAGGGGGAGTGAGTGCTATCAGTGGAGCGATAGAGGAGGGATGAGCGAGGATGAGGATGAGCATGAGCGTGGGAAAGAGGACAGGTGAGAGAGAGAGAGAGAGAGAGAGAGAGAGAGAGAGAGAGAGAGGGATGTGAGTGGATGACGTAAGGTAGAGAGGAGCTGGTGGAGGAGAAATGAGGAGGAGTAGGAGGCTGTGATCATGATGAAGCAGGGAAAAGGCAGAAGAGAGAGTGAACAAGAAAGTGAATGAGTCAATCAATCAATCAATCAATCAATCAATCAATCAATCAATCTATATCTGTGTGGCGCCAATTCATGACAAATGGTATCCCAACACACTTTACAAAAAGAGCAGGTCTGGACCTTAGTCTTTGTTATATTAGACCTTACTCTATACGAGTGTGTGACATGGTGAGATAGAAGGATTAAAACACATCGAGAGATTGATTGACCGCAGTTTCCAAAACAACTTTGTACCACAAACTGATGTCCTCCGAAAGTCCTAACCGCCGACCCGGCTCGGCTCTGCCACAAAGAGCCCAGAGGAGCGCCGCCACCGGCACCAGAGACACGAATATCAGCCAAGTTTCTAAAAATAGCCCTCAGACAGCGCTATCGCTCACGACACGCTGGTTCCCACTGCAGGATGCTTGGGGGAACTTATTCACTGGCAGGGGTTTCAGGGAGAAAGAAAAGGAGAGGGATTTGTGAGAAAAAAAGGGCATAAAACAAATGAAAAGAGCGGGTTTCGAGGATTGAGAGAGGGGGATAAAAGGGAGACAAAAGGAAAGGTTGAGAAAAGAAGAGAGAAGAGGACAGAGAGACAGAGGGAGCCCTCTGCAGTCGACGGAGAAAAAAGTCTTACAGCGATGATGTAATCCCCACTCTCTCACATCTCCCTCCCTCTCTCACAACTGGTGTTGCCTGCCT
Organism: Tautogolabrus adspersus; assembly: GCA_020745685.1. NCBI lineage: Eukaryota > Metazoa > Chordata > Actinopteri > Labriformes > Labridae > Tautogolabrus > Tautogolabrus adspersus. The sequence goes on along the minus strand of CM036546.1, from coordinate 6,207,561 downwards.
CTGCTAGTCACACACTCACACACACAGCAATCTAACGTACGACCATCAGAGGAGACAGGAGAGCGAGGGAATGCAAAATGTCTGTTGCCTTGACTACTGCCAGTGGCCGGTCACCGGTCCACTCAAACTGGGAAAAGGTACCTGTATCCTGAACGATCCATTAGGGTACAAGTTCATAAATCAGTCCCACATCCTTTACAATTATGAAGAGGAAACAGGGAGAGCTGTTGTGTGATAACTATGCATTCCTTGAGATACCAAATTCAAATATAAGAAAGATCACAGGTCTGGGAAATGGTATACACAGATTTTTAGGCAACTGTATACAGAGAGAGATCCAAAAAAAATTCATGACCTCCTTTTCCTTGATACATAAGTGACTTAGCAGGACCCTATCTAAATAGATGAAGGGTAAAAAGCAATAAAGCATCGCATCTTTATAGATGCAAGGTTAGGTGTAGGCTCCTATTGGCTATTAGACACTACAGATGTGTGCGATTAGCCTTCTACATTGTCAAAGTCGGCATCATTGCTAGTTGGCACAAGAATTACTAGTCACTAATTATTTCTATTATATGTAATATTTGCATCAATTCAGGCCAACAATACTGGTCAAATGCTGAGCTGTAGCCAATTGCTACTAGCCTGGGCTATAGCTCCAGTTAATGGCTACTGCCATAATGCTCTACTACCTGGATGTAAACAAGCACAGGAAATGGAAAGCATATTGTAAAAGTAGCACATTTTAGCAGTAGTTTGATTGAGAAAATGGAGATAGTTGTATGTAGGCTGTCATGTAAAACAGGCATATCGACCAGAACACTGTGTAACCACATTCAGCGCAGGCATGTGGACATTAACATCATTTCAGCGTCAAGCTAACTTTTAAGTGGTCCTTTCTCTGCTCCAAATAAAAGCTGGATGCTTTTCATATTGACATATTCACCAGGTGTCATCTCAACAGACCTTCAGAGTGACTGATGTTCTACCTGAGTGTTTGATGGGAGGAGAGAAAAAAGAGGCAGTGACCAATGATGAGGACAGAGGGAAGAAGAGATGGAGACATGCAGTTGTGGTTATGAAAATATATTTACATACACGGGTTCAAATGAGATGTCAAGAGAGATGAATGGTTTTGAAGGATGGAAACCTTGGCTTTGACCCCATATACTGTACCAGAACAGACTCTAAAGTAAATTACAAATAAATAAAAAGTCAGGTGTTAAAAAGCAGGTCACTCACATTGCACTGTTAGGTAGGCAGAGGCAGTCGGTGGTCGGCCCAGGCTGTTGCTTGGAGCACAAGTGTATTTCCCAGCATCCTCTGGCTTGACTTGGGCGATGATGAGGGAGCCATCGATAAGAATACTGACTCTGCGCTTCAGGTCGCTGTGAATATGAAGAGAAAGGACATGTTATTGTTGAAATAAGCGTCAATGATCTCAGTGGGTTTTTTGATCTGGCACTTTGTCATCTGGAAGAATTCAGTGTGTTGAAAGTAGCCTTCTATTGTGTATCAGAATTATATTCAATAAGACATACATTCAGACACACAACAAGTCTTTCATAGAACTAAAAATCTTTCTCAAACATCTCCAGTAGTCAGCAGGCAAGAATCAAAGCCTAATGTATGCCGATATTTATAGATACATGCACATACAGTATATGTTGTCACTGATGTATGATGCAAGTCTTCAATGGCTATGACAACATTAAGTTTGGCTAGCGCCACATTTTCTTGCCCTTTCTTGCTCGTATTCCCAGTGGACGTGTAGCTCTGACTCTCACATAAGTGATGTTCTGCACAGTTTGATTCATGATTCATAGCAGAGTGATTGGTAGCAGAGGAGCTGTAGGTCTTCAGGCTTCAAAGGTAGCAGGAATACTCGGGAAAAAATGTTATACCCTTTCCACAAAATAACCATACTATTTCAGTGTGAGGTTGTTGTTTTTTTTTTATATCGATACCAGTAATACATTTGTCAGATGCAGAGATTTCTAGCTTGTAAAACCTCTACACAACACCCAGCTTTAGTCGGAATAAAATCAGGGGGATCTTGGTACATGCTTGACTTAGCTTCATGCACAGTGGGCTGCTGATTTTTCCACAGCACATCCGTACTCCAAACCCCTTGTTTTCTAATCCAAAAGGTGCTTCACTATTGTGAGATCTGGGATGTGTGACATTGTAGATCTCTGAAGGATTTCACAAAAGTCACACTCATGTTTCAAGACAGAATTTAAATGCAGTATCATTTTTTCTTGCTGCTTTTTTAGATCAACTAATAACATAAAGTCTGGCATTTTCAGGCTGACAGAACCTTTTGGACTGAATAAAAAAAATTGGCCTGACATAATTATACCTTTCATGCTGTCAGCCTGTAAATCTTTAGAGTAGCTTTGCATGATTTGCAGCTCAAAAGACTCCTTTGTTTATCTTTTACTGGCGTCAGACGTCAGTAAAAAAACGTAATTTCAGCCTTTGCCTGAAAAGGTTTGTTTCAGCTGCTGTCTCTAAAAGGCAAACCACCTTACAAGCCCACTTCTGATTGGCCAGCTCTTTCGTAGCCTTCTGGTGGGCATAATGCTGCAGGGCTACCAAGGGTGGGCTGCTCTCCAGTGCTTGGAGCAGAGAGCCAATGCAAACGGCTTCACCAGCTTACGTAGAGGCATAAAGCCGTCAAGTGAAATTCTGAGTTTTTCGATGCACTATCCCTTGATTTGGAGGACAAGCTGAAACATTTTTACAACCAACCATTTATTGAAGCAATATACCAGCTGGGAAATGCATTGATTGAAATATCATTTCAAATATCACCGTTTGCCTTTTTCAAAGGGCAAATGTCAACATTTAGACACCCACAGTATATATTACATGTTTGTTTTTTTTACAAAGACCACCTCTCTATTTCTATCTCAGCATGCTTTGATAACATTTCAGCCTTGAATAGGTAAAAGCAGTAAAAAGTACAAAAGCTGTCCTTTTGTCCAGCCGTGTTGCACGTCAACACAGAGCTGAGTCCTTCTTTGGCTTCTTTGACTCCTTTACAGACAGTGCACTGAAGCAGACATTGATGCAATATGAAGCTTGTGAATGTGCATCATAAACCTAACTTCACTTCAAGCTTTGGTGGCTGAGGGGCATTTTATGGGTGAGCAAAACGGACAAGTGCATTGCTTCTGTCTGAACAGCTGCCAAGCATCAGTGGAAATGTCAGCGCTCATGGCAACAGAGGAGAGATGTGCAGGCTGAGTGACGTTTCTGGAGATCTTTCGTACAAAATGAGCGACAAGCTTTCCCATTATAACGTTGTATTTTTCACTTTAAACCTACTGTGAGGGGATTTTCACAACTTATGAAACCGTCTTAATTTAATGCAAATGGTTCTATATGACCTACAAAAACAAACCAGTCCTTAAGTGATAATTGTTCCTTTTTGTATTTAACTTTGACTCATTGTATCTTTACCCTGGAGTATTAATCCAGCACAAAAACACACCATCACAACACAGGACTCTTCACAGTGACAGGTGGACAGTGGGAACAGACAGGTGAGCGGATGAGGCAGACAGTAATGAACCCGATCATAACTTTACTTCTTGAAGAAGACGTTGTCCTCCTCCC
>CM036546.1:6058937-6198937 GCA_020745685.1 Tautogolabrus adspersus | reverse complement strand
CCAAATAACCGGTTTTTGTTTCTGTTCTGCATTTTGTCATCATGCCCAATCAGTGTCAATATTTGTGAACTCAAACTGTATCCACATGTACTGTACGGTACTGTAAACTGTATTCCTTCTGCCCTCATATCTTACCTTTCAGTGGATAATTTGAATAACACTTAATTACCCCCTTAATAAACAACTGAGCATGTTTGGTTGTGATAGAAAAGCTTTGACCCTCAGCGAGACAAAGCCCCTTGCTGTAAATGTTTTTGACCTACACATACAGCTGATGAACTGAGAAATAAAAGGTAAAACCTCTTAACTAGCACAGCTACCGCTCATTGAGGCAGAGAGACAAACAGGTGAGAGTTCATAATACAGAGAGGATTCCCTTGGTTAAATAGTTTGACATTATAACTAGCGGTTTTCCAGGCTTGGAGATGTCTGTGAACTTTCCGACACATGTTCCTACCTTGTACTAAGAGCCGTGTGGTGTGTATAGCCTCTCCCTGTGGGCTGAAGGCTCGACACATGTAGGCCCCCCGATCCTCCCTCGTGATGGATAGCACCGTCAGACTCCCATCAGACACCTGAACACACACAGAAATATTTAATCAACATCTGTGTTTAAGGTGGACTGTTGTGATTAAACTCTCTAAATATTGAGTGAATAAGAAAACACATTTCTGTCACTCCACAGAGTCGCCCTGTGAGTACATGTTTAGAACTTTTATTGCAATCAAAGAGCTTAATAAAATAATACTCAATAGAATTAAATAAGAACAACATTAAAAGCACAATAACAAACAAGCAATTTAGGATCTCTGTCCATTTTTGCCATTTTTCATCCTGCTAACTGAGACACCAACAACGATCCTCTTCCTACTTCCACATCTACCGTGCTGCTCAGAGGATGAAATGGGCCTGTGCTGCACGGAAACGACTGTTTTTAAAGCGACAGGAGCCTTTCAGAATTATGCCATATAGCGCTCAACTTCCTGGTTTGAGAATGGTTGCAGACTCGAGTACACATGAATCGTGCCTGAGACCACCACTTCAAGCGGACCAGGGCCGAGTACCCGTTTGTGTTCACACTAGTCAAATTAACCAGACTATGGGGTCAAGTGTACTCGAATTAGGGCCCAGGTCCCTAGGGTGAAACAACTCTTAGTGAAGGGGAGATGTGCTCTGACATTGAGGTTGTGTTCGTTGCCAGCACACAAAAAGGCTGTTAGTGGACACTTATCATTGAAAAAAGGACTTTTATTTCATTCCCATTACTTTTGTATATTGAAACTGCACTAGGACAGAAGATCCTTATGTCCAGTGTAACAGGAAGGATTAAAATTACCGTTGAAAACGTTATGAAACCCATGTGTGGTGTGCCATACACCATGAACCATCTTGCTTGTGAGGCGACAGCGCTAACCAGTGACCACCAGGCAGCCCCTTCTTTTCCACTACTAACCAAATTCAAGCAGAGTCTACCACAAACCTTTCACATAAAAGACGTGTGCAGATTTTCAAACAACAATACAATGAACATTGAGACGAGAGCATCATATAGACCTTCAGTCATATCAGCTCTTACAGTTGCTCACATCTCTATGTAAATATAAAATATAGTCTTTTGACTTGTGAAGAGCTGCTACTTGCCAATAGAACAAATTTAGAACTATAACTCTGCCATGAACAAAGCTCAGTCATTTAAATAATTGATCTCATGTGGGGGAGTCATTTCCATTCCTGCATGCAGGACTCAGCAGTGGATGCTGTACTGCACACACCATTTGAACAAATAAGGATTTATTATTGAACACAAATTCTCAACCCAACTGTTTCATAGCGAGTGTTAAAGGTGTCAAGTTTAAGATGAAACTGTAAGTATGTTTTATTCTAGGATTTATTACATTTACAGTAAGAAGCACTTAAAAGTCAACGATCAGACTCATTGACAGATTCACAGATTCTCCAGGAGATTGAGCTTCTCCTCTTGTCCTTCTCTCTCCCCTGTGTGTTTAATGTCCTCGTCTCTGTAGTAGTTGTGAGCTTGTGCTTCGTGTCTTGTGTGTGTTTCTCCTCTTCTGGGTCTTCATGGTGGAGGGAAGCTGCTGTGGCTCAGATCTGATTTATGACAGCTTAAAGTTGATTATAAATATATATTTTAATTCCATATGTTCATATTGCTGTAATGAAAATATACAATTTACTATGCAGGCCAAATTGTTAAGCCTATAAAGTGTTTGAGGGACATTATTTGGGAAAGCAAGGCCTGTGATTAGTTGATTATAGGGACAGACAGCGTGAGACCATTGAACAGTGCCTTTGTTTTTAAAATGTTAAATTGTTTTTTCCATTGTTGTGTCACAGCTCCCGCACTTTCTTTTTTATTGAAAACACTATGTTGTTAATGTGTACTGTCACTTCATTGTAACTGTTCTTATGACATGTGCTGCTGACCTCTTGGCCAGGCCACCCTTGTGAAAGAGATCCTGATCTCAATGGGTTCTTATCTGGTTAAATAAAAGTAAAAAAAAAAAAAAAATAGTTATTCAAGTTGAGTTCACTGCCTTAAAGGTGCACTATGCAGATTTGGTAGTGAAATTTAAAAGTTGGAGAAATTAAACAATTGTATGCTATATTTTCAGAACTAAATACTGGGTGACTGGAACACAGTCACAGTTTGGAGCTAAAAAGCTACCAGGTGAGTTATGGTTTCACTGATGCAGACCCCCCACCACAACTTCTCGCGTAGCATTTTATCTTCAAACAGTTTTACAGGGATCACATTTTCCTCTGAGGACAGTTTGTGTATAGAGTTATGAACAAATACCACAGCATTTGTACATTTCTCCAACTCTCACATTTCTCTACCAAAACTCCAACGTGCACCTTTAAGTTAAGTCTGATCTCTATTAACAAATTCTACAGATGAAACTGAATCAGCAGGCGCAGGATTTTGTTTTTTAGAAGTGTTCCGTCAGGAGTCCGTGGAGTATTGTCCACTAATGCTTCGGTGGTTGTAAACAGGAAAGAAGTCCATGTGGAAATCAAAAAGGGCAGAACACACTTCACCGTAGAAAGTTAAAGTCCAGGCAGACACAGAATATCAATTTAAGACTTACAAGCCACAAAATCCAGGAAAACAGATTATAAATGTTTGACAGAGGAGTTCTAAAGAGGAGTTCTAAAGTCTGTAAAATGATTTCACTGTTCATAGAGTCATTGGTGGTTTAGGGCAGGGGCCAACAGGGGTCAGTGCTCCTGTAACACTGAGCATGGTCCCCCCTGGCCCCCTCAGTAAAAGTGGTCTAGAACAACCTCTGCATAAAATGCCGTTCCATTCAACTCTACTCCCTAATGTGCCAAAAATATATTATTATATAAACATTTCAATGGGAAGCAACTTGACAGACAGTTGGTGCTTTTACACTTGAACAAAACTAGTGAAATTGTCACGACATTTTCAGGGTGAGCTGCATGTGTAAACACAAACAGACAATTTTTACTCTGACTTCACCTGGGTTTTAATGCCAGTTTCCTAGGAAAATTTTCAGCATGAAGTCAGGGTGAGCTGATGTGAGAACGCAGCAGAAAAATTCATCGAGCGCAAGAGGGACGTTTATATCCTTTAAGAAAAAGCTTAATATCCAACTCTTAATGATAGTGATGGCACTGATAGTGACGTCGAAGATGAAATTAGGTGTTTTCGCACCAAACTGTTCTGGGCACTTTTTGAAGACTATCCACTAAGGAGTTCCCTGAGAACTACACACCAGTGGGACTTCTTTCTGTCTGCACCCGCACCACCATGGTACCTACTCTGAAGCAGGAGCTAAAAAGGTTCCTCTTAAAGCTAGGGTAGGTAATTTTCGAAAACTAGCATGATTTTGAAAGTAGCTTTCTCTCCGTGATCCGTCATCACCCACCCCCTCCCCTCTGTGCTCCCTCAAAAGCAGCGCCCCTCACTTACATGCGCTAGCGCCATTGGTCCGGAAACGGACCTCAGCTCATGCTTTGAGTGTGGGCTGGTGCATGCATCCGAGCATGGAGACAGGGTGGAATGATTGGTTCATAAAACTCGAACCGAGTGCAAACATTGGTCGAAGTTTATACGATTTTACAACTGCTACAGATGACGGATTTTCTTCGTTTCTTTTTCAGAGCATATTAATTATTAATTTTTGTCAGGACCTAAAGACAATTTCAACCAACATCTTAAAGTGTATCTGGAGGAAATTACCTCCCCTACCGTTAACGGGGCTCTAGTAACTAAAAGTAGTAGTCTACAATAAAGAGAATCCTGGTGTCACAGCATCATTCATCCTTATCCCATCACAAAACAGAAGCCCACCTAAGAGCACCAGGACATCTACTTGATTAGCCTCTTTTAATGAATGAGTGGGTGGACTTTCTTTACACACAGCACTATTATCAGTATTAACACAGAGCATGTCACTGGTAAAATTTACATTACATGGTACATTACCTTATACTTGGCACTGCTGACCATGAGGCTGCCTTCACGCAGCCAGCTGACCGAGGGTTTGGGGTTTCCGTAGGCCGTGCAGGTCAAAGTGATGCTTCCCCCCTCCTTGGCCTCGACGTACTGAGGTGGTGTATCTGAGAATGTGGGGGGAGCTGAGGAGACAGACGAGAAAAGAATAAACAAGGAAATGTTTAAACTTTCCAAAAGGATCAAGAAGGTGTAAAACAAGTAAAAATGTTTGTAGACCTCTTGTTTTGATTCCCCCTTTACAATATATCATTGCCCAAATCATAAGTGAATTTATCAACACACCTAGTCACATGTAAACACTATTTCACTGACAGTAAGAGAGGCCAGCGGCAACTGGGTTCAGAACTTATTATCTGCAGAGCTTGCAAATTTGAATGTGAATATCCGAGTTTCTACAAGTTAGTTTAAAACAAGTCCAAAGTTTGGCTCTTCCCATATATATATCTAAAAAACAAAATTAAATTCGACAAGGTCTGAGGGGGTGCCGGTGCAAAGTCTCACGCTTGACTGTAGCTGCAAATATCACATAAAATGTAAACCTGTGGCAGCAATGACAACTTCTGGTCTAACCTCTTCCTCTACTCTGCACAATTCCCCGCTCGCTCTCGCCCTCGCTCAAACATTCACTCACTACAAATTGGCAGACTCAAGTCACAGAGAGAAAACAGGAGAGATGAAGTGGCGACTGGTGCAGACATGCAATTGAAGCGAAATATGCATGTGTACGGTATGTTGCCTGATGCAAATTTGGGTGGCCAACAAGTAAGACCAAATTCTTACTTGTTGGACACATTGAGGTAATAACATCGCACCCAAATTTTTGTAACACGAAAAGGTCTTAGGTGGATTTACAAGATTAAATCCTTGTGTAAAAAAGAAACTCATGCATGCAGATACACCAGTCCTCTTGCTTGGCTGTCTGTGAAAAGCTTTGTTATTACATCATCATACTGTCTTTCATGTTTGTTTGTCTTATCATGGAAAATATAGGAGACATTCAGAGAAAGACACAAGAACATTTAAGAGATGCACAATAAAAACTGCTTGAATGACTTGGTCTTGTTATAAGCTAACACATTTTTGTATTTTCTTGCAATCTCAAGCTGTACTACTGATAACTCACTGCCACTGAACACACCCTGCACAGTGAGCATTATTCAATGCTTTCAAAGCACTGGAAATAAAGTCTGCAAAGAAATGATCCCTTATATATCAACCTATTCTTATAACATACTGCTTAATTATGGTTGCCAGGAAACTATGAGGGAAACTGATTAAAAGTTTTGCACTTGATGAACATTCATGGTAATGATGGAAAATAAAGAGTGTATTTAAATGTTATTGCGGTTTTCATAGCTTCATTTTAATGTCTTTCTTCCTGAATGTTTAAAGATTCAAGCTATTCTCAAAAAAGGAAGGCAACTGCTGACATGTTTGTAATGATGCAACAGAAAGCATTGTAGTTTTTAAAGCCTACAACATTAAACAAAGAGTTTAATCATCTCGGGGTCTTGTTCACAAGTGAGTGTAGGATGGGCCGTGAGATTGACAGACAGATTGGCTCAGCGTCAGCAGTAATGCAGGCGTTGTGCCGGACCGATGAGCTGAGCCTGAAGGCAAAGCTCTCGATTTACCGGTCGATCTTCGTTCCAACCCTCACCTATGGTCATGAGCTATGAGTAGTAACCGAAAGAATAAGATCGTGGACACAAGCGGCCGAAATGAGTTTCCTCCGGAGGATGGCTGGGCTCAGCCTTAGAGATAGGGTGAGGAGCTCAGACATTCGGGGGGGGGGGGGGGCTCGGAGTAGAGCCGCTGCTCTTTTGCATCTAAAGGAGCCAATTGAGGTTGTTTGGGCATCTGATTAGGATGCCTCCCTTTGGAGGTTTTCCGGGCATGCCCAACTGGGAGGAGACCCCAGGTTAGACCCAGAGTTTGCTGGATTCTATATCCCTTCTAGCCTGGGACCGCCTCGGAATCAGCCAGGAGGAGCAGGAAAACGTTGCTGGGGAAAGGGATGTTTGGGATGACTTCCTGCGCCTGCTGCCACCGTGACCCGACCTTGGATAAGCGGAAGAAAATAGGATGGATGGATGGATGGATGAAATACCCAAAAACATGTGTATTCTCTTCTGTTAGAGATCGTGGCATTTATATAACATAACAGGATTTCTTCAACATCCCTGTTTCAATGCCAATTTCCCTACATTTCAATGACCGTGGATGTAGAACGATGTTTTCTACTTCGTCTTTGTAATGTAAGAAACCCAAAATATAAAAGTTTACCATTGGAGTTTGAGTTTTCCATTTCCTTTAACTGTATTAAAGATGCAGAGAAGTGTTATCGGTAATTTATGGAGCTGTGCTGACAATGCTGTACCCAGGAAATAGAGCAATTGAATTAAAACAAGTGTACATCTCAGTTAGTGTCCTTGTTTAAGTGTTTCTTTTCTTTTTTAAGGGCCTACTTTTCTAGAAGACTCACTCATCTTTAAAGGTATGTGTCTAACCTGGCAGCACATCCTCATTCCTGCTGTGAGGGACCAGCTGAGTGTAAATAATCGCCGGAGACTGGACAATCAAACAGACTACCAAGAGACCGCTCAATAATGCATGTGTGTAAACCTTTACCTGACTCTGTCTTTGCTCTCTGGTTGGTTGCACACGTCTCAGAGTCCACAGTTTTAGATTTATACCAGAACAGAGAATAAGACAGAGGAGGAGAGGCAGAAGAGGAGCCTCTGTCACACAACTGAACGTGAAGAACAGCGGAGGAATGAATCTTGAATGTCCTTCCCCCCGGTGATGTGAGTCCACATACACAGACAACATTCTCTTACATTAAAAGGCAACACTTTGGGTGAATGTTTGCAGCTTTAAACTCTTGTGAACAATCACATCAGTCTCTGAAAACATCCTCTGTGCTGACATTTTCTGCTGCAGCAGCAGGAGAGTTTTTTCTTTCCTTCTTCAAGGACTTGAGATTATTGAAAAAGTTTTTTGTCTGATTCTCTCTTTCAAATGACTTCATTCTTATCAAACGTCGTTGTTAGACATAAATCAAGTTCAATAATGCCAAGGCTGAAAGAGAAAAGTAAAAATGTCATCAGGCTCTTCGGTGCAAAGCTTAGACTTTCGTTTTCTCTCCTTTATTATCCATGATGAGTCTCATGTTTTACCTGGAAGAGGCTTTTGAGAATAGATTTTTCCAAAAGCGCAGGCGTTTTCCTCGACGTTATAGCACTTCCCGTAAACTTTCTTTCAAGCTAATTCACAATGTTCACTACTATATTATTTAAACCTGATCAAAGTGAGCGCAGATTAAACAGCAGCTCAGCTAGCAGCCCCTGATCAGAAAACCCAGATTTTTAACATGAAACTACTTTGTTCTGTGTTTTTACCAGTTTCATTACCGGCTCTGTTTGTTTTGAAGAGGAACAGACCTCTGCAGATAATTCAGCATTTAGTAAAAACCCTTGACAGTAATGACCACTTACTGCATAATTCCCTACCTTAAATATGAGCTGAGCATATAGAAACAAGTTTTTGGCAGCTCAGCTCGCAGCCCCTCTTGAAATGCATTTGCTGAGAGCCTGCAAACATATTGTTTGAGTCAAACTGTGTAATTCTGTGTTTTTACAGGTGTTATTGACATGGTCCCCTGGCCTAAGAGTGTCCTGGTTAAAACCTTTTAATGAACACTGAAGGATGAGTTTGAGACTGGATTTGTAAAGTTTGCAGCCTTTCATGATGTTGCTGCATTGCTCTGTGACACAGCTAAGAAGAACCATCATTGGAAATGTCAACTTTTAGGAAGCAGTCTCACTATGAGGACCCAATCTGATTTATATAAACTGCAGAAAGCAAAACATGTTAAACATGCCTACCAGGGCTTCTATACAACAACATTGCGATGTTCCAGTGATGTGCCAGACATACTGCTTTTTCATATTTTTAAAATCCTCTTTAGCTCAGAGGCCGTGAGATTATGAGAGGGGATGATCATAAAGACAATTGGCACGTCTTCCTATCAAATCATACTTTCTACTCCACCCCCATTTAACCTGAGCCACCCAACCAACTTGCGCGCACACACACACACACACAAGCCGCTATCATTGTCTCTGATTCATGACAGATTTCAATCAGTCATAATTCCTGTTTTGATATTCTCAGTCTAATCACCTTAGGCCTGATGCTGATCTGCTTACATGTTTAATCCTGTAGCCTCTCAATTGCTAACATGTCATTCTATCTGCAGCCATAAGCCTAGCCATAGTGCTAATTCTTCCCCACAAGCATTGCTGCTCCACAGAGATGACGACAATAAAACACCACAACCATGAAACTTCTTAGAGAAATGTATCCTTATTGATTCATTTAGCATCTAAAGTTAGAAAAAAGGCAAATAAGTTGATTTTTTCTGACTGCCATAATATGCCAACTACATAGGAATGTGAAACTTCGGTTACTCAAACACTAAAAGGAGATAAAAGTTTATCACATCCATAAAACAAACCTGGAGATTAAAACCCGGGAAAATGTTTATTTTCTTCTTCTTCTTTTTAATGACTCGTGATTTGAAGGTCTTCAGGTAGATAAAGCGGCAGTAGATTAGTAATAATACTATTTTTGATCATAAACAAATATTCAATGATCCAGATCTTTCTGTGCAGTTGATTTTTAGATGATCTGCAGTAGCTAAAGGAAATAAAGTAAACATATTCAAATTAAAGACCAATCTTGGAACCCATTGGCTAATGACTGATGGCAGTTAGCCTCTGTAGTGACGGACAACTTTTCAGGATTTCTGGTGCAGCGAATAGTGATAAAGGACTTTCAGCCAAGATGTCCTTTTCCTTGTGCTGCCATTGTTTACAATCCAAATATCAACCTGAAGACTGAGATGGAGTTGGAGCTGAGAAGCAACTTCTCAGATAAGGTTGTTAGATCTTTTTTTTTTCTCTCTGGTTAATCAGAGAAAATACAAAATGTGGAGAAATGACACTGCGCAGATGTAACGCTCAGTGATCACATTAAATCTTACCCTTGAATCTACGCTACTGTGATTGGCTGAATAGGAAGGAGACATCTGATAGGCTCAGATAGGAGTCTCAAAATTCCCACACAGAAAAACAGTGAAGTTCTCACATTTCAAACAGTTTGTAAATGCAGACAGAACGGTTCGTATTTAAATGTAACAAGATCCAAATGTGTTTTTAATGAAAATTGTAAATACTTTAAAATATATAAGTATATCATATATTTGTGGATTTCTATTACATTTATATACAACGATAAATATTTGTGTGTGCATTGAAAGATATTTTTGTGGATAGAGTCATTCATATGTAAATCACATAACACATTTGTGAATCCTTCTGTGTGCATTCATGAATATTGAGACTCATCTAACTCCATATTGCTGCAACACCTGTTGGTTTGCTGTTGGCCCGGCAAACCGAGAGGCGTCCAAAACGGCCATGTAGGGGTGCATTCAAACCGCCTACCTTCTCTGGTCAAAACAAAAACAAACCATTCTGCACCAGAATTGAAACTTAGTAGGAGGACATACTGGCTGCTGCATTGTTGACAGAGAGGCCAGAACTTCAACATAGCATGATTCCTTAATGTCTGATGATATAGTAAGGTCATTTTATGATTGAAATCAGTAGATATCTTACATGTTAGACCTTTAACTACAAACTCCACCACAAAGACATATTTAAAACCATTTTCAAAACCACTTCAAGTGTTTCTGTACGAAACAAAAAACATCTTCACACTATGAGAATATGTCTGCAGAGCCTTGAACAGTGCTCACCTTTACTGTTTGCCAAAGTAACATCATTGTCATGTGAACTGCAGCTGTGAGCCAGCACTATTTTTACACCTCTCCTCAGTGATGCATTCAAGGACGCTTTGGCTCCCAGTAATTGATAGCCAGCTTTCAAAAAACACTGCATTAAGATACTACATTAAGAGATAAACTAAAGACATTTAATATTTATAGTGTGATTTTTTTGCCTTGAAAAAACATATTGCTTCACTTTCAAAAGATTGAGTCAACTGTAAAACAACAAATGGAAAGGTCACTATTAACAGAAAAATGTTGTGGTGGAGAACTTTTACAAGCATTCTGAAGTAGATTTGTTCGAAGTAATGCAATCGTGCTGTGTTTGCAGTCAGACACTTGCAAACTGTAAGATCTGCAGAGGATGAGATGCATTTCATAAATCTCCAGTGGCAGTGATAACCAGCACGGGGTCAGAATATCATTGAGTTATTCTGAGCAGTGAGCAAATGTGACAAGCCATTAAACCCTCGGGCTAACTGTGCTCCACTGGAGGCTGTAGCATAGAAGAATCAATTACAGCACAACATTCTGACTTCATTTAGTGTCTATAGTATTACTAGAACGTACATTGCTGTAAATCATTGAAAGAGATGATTTTCATGAATTCACAACATTTGAAGTGCAATATTAAATGCAGGGAGGGAACATCATAATAGGATTTTGCAGCTTTTTAGGTTACTTAACCTGTGCAAACGAGACAAAAAGAAACCATTCAACTCTCCACAAGGGAGCAATGAAACTGAACTACCGAGCACATAGTATCTCAGTGCTTCAGTACTGCTGTTTTTACATACTCAGATCAGTAAAATGCAGACGTACATTTGTGCTTAGATGCAAACCCTGATCATTATCGGTATACAATAAAATGTGTGCAATGTCCTACGTGAATCAGACCTTTAGGTGGGGGCAGAAAGGTTGTGAAAGAGATGGGCAGTTCATGGTGTAATCTGCGACCTCAATCCATTCCTCCTGCATTTACCCCTCTGCCCTCACAGCATGTGGGAAGTTGGGTTAGGTAGTAACACGGCAGCTATAGTCCAACTGCAGCACTATAGCTGCCTACATACATTTATAAAAACAACCTTCACCATGATATGTTTGCCAAACATAACCTTAAGAGACCATTTTACTTCACTGGCATGAATAGGAAGAAAAAAGATGCTTTATGATACCTGGAAACAGATATTCCTTTTTAGTCTGTATGCGACCCTGAATAAGCTTATTACAAAGTGACAGTATTTGAAACAAAGGGATGTAAACACTTGGGATATTTGTTGGACTACAAACAAGAGATTGCACTTAACTTTTTGCAAGACATCATATGACTCTCTCTTTTTACAAGAATACATTGACTATAAATGAGGTTAACACATTGAGTTTGGACACACAGCAGATTGCGATGAAATGCAAAGAAGTTGTCTGAGTTAGAAGGATGTGTTGACAGACTCGTGGGTCTTAAACTGCAGACAACATCTTCTAAATGACCTTGGCTTCCTTCAAAAGGAGCTGTGGGCAAACATTACTTTTAGATTTGTGTTTAAAGACTCAGTAAGTCAGTCTAAGATGCTTTTGTTGCTGTAGCGCCTGAGGTCTAATGAATAACATATCTGGTGTGAAAGAAGGGAAAGTGTCTCTTTATTCTACAGGCGTGTTATTGTTATTGCTCAGTAATCTGTTTATCTGATTTGTGTCTGTTGATGCACAGTGTTAGACGGGCAGATGGCAAAAGAGATGTTGGTATTCCCTCTGGCCATGTTTTGATAGTGTTGTGAATACTCATGCTGAGCTGAGCTGTGACCAAACACCACCAAAGCCCTGCCTGCATGGTGGGAGTGTTTTTCCACAGCACAGCACGCTCACCACAGTCTGCACCACATCAGCCGAGCTAATATGAAACAAGAGCAGGTGAGGCCAGGACCATGCATCTACAGTAACAATGTTACACAAAAGAACATAGTGATGATAATGTTATACATAATCTGTTTTGAAACACCAATGCCTGCTTTGGTGTCTTTGCTTTTTGTGATGCAGTTTCTGGGAGAAGTTTGTAATTCTTTACATCCCTATAAATTCTGCATCCTATACTTTAATGTTGTGTAAGTAAATATTCTAATCTAGGACCAATACGTAAGATATCTACTGAATTACATAATCAAATAATCTAACTTAATCATCATTAAGGAAACATGCTATGTTTAAGTGCTGGCTTCTCTGACAACAACGCAGCAGCCAGTCTGTCCTCCGTTTTTGTTTGGACCAGAGAAGGTGGCACCCCCACACGGTCATTTTGGACGCCCCTCAGTTTGCCAGGCAAACGGCAAACCAACAGGTGTTGCAGCGATGGAAGTGGGCAAGAAAACTGGATGAGATATAACTGATTCAACCGACCTAAAAAGCCTCTGCATTTTTCTATTAAGCTCCACGAGCAGAAACGTGCTCAAACTAGGATCAATATTGGAGAGGCTTCTGAAAAATGGAGAGAAGTTACAACGCAGAGAGGACCGATGCAGAGCTGGTTAAACACTGAAGCTTCAGTGCCCACGACCCTGCGGCACATCGACCCAAGGGAGGAGGGGGCGGGGGGAAACAACTCTCTCCAATGTTTTGAATTTGGACTGCAGCACCCATATTAAACACTAGGTAACATATTGCTACTTTATGTGTGACTTGACTTAATCACGTTGTGCTTCATTAACACATGAAACATCATTTTAAAAAACGTTTTACAAAAAAAACAAATTAGTTCATAACTCTTCAAAAGTTGGAAAATTATTTATTTTAAGGTCTTTGAGAGTTTCTCTTTTTTTACAGTGTAAAGGTGTTTTGATTGTTTTATCCACAATAAAAATACAGTACCAACAGTTGTATTAATGCTTATTATGGACACTGTCTTTAAACGCCTCATTTTCTAAAAATCTGAACAACCTAAAGATTTATTCATTATTTATTTCAACCTGATTTTTTAAATGATGTTGTTTGCAGCCGCTTGCACATTATCAATTTGTTTACCACACATAAGGCAATGGTACTAAGTCTTAAAATAATCTTTTATTTAGAATGAATTTAACACAGGATGACAAGAAACAATGTCCAGCTTTCATAGGATTTGGGGGGTAATGAAAGATTTATGTACGAAATGTCTTATATTAATATAAATATGTGGATGATCTCTTTAGATATAAGAGGTGGATTGTTTCTTCCATGCAGCATTTTGTGTTGGTGATTTGAAGTCTGCATTCAGAGCTATGAGTGTTAATCCGATAGGGGGACAGGCAGTGGCCAGAGGTCATGTCTACATCTGTTTTAGACCATGACAAGGAGAGGTCACAGTGTCTTCTCTATCCCCTTTCTCAACCTGTGCTCACAGAAACTCTGAGGTAGAGAAAGATGGACACACAGTAGAGAGGGTGGCGGGAAGAAAAAAAGCAACACTGGAGGAGGAATAGAGAGGGGCTTTTGTACAGCATGCAGCACTGCAGAGTTCTGCTGCAGAAAACAGGATGGAAGGCAGGAGGCTGTGCTGGAGCTATTTTTGGGGGGAGCAGTAGCAGACTAACCCTGGGAGATATGAACCTTGCTTCCTTGGCATCACCTCGTGCTGGATCTGGGCCTGCACTGCGTGAGGAAAACAACATGAGTCTAAATCACCTTAAAAGGGAAAGAAAGAGTTAGTAATGTCCTGAAAGAGGCGGGAAACTGCAGACACAGTTCACATCCTCTTTTTTCCATCTATTATTCGAATTTACCCATAACTTTTGATTAAACACTGAAACTTCAATACAAAGAAATGAAAGGAGAGCGTGAGTTAACCATTTGAAAAGAGGCTGTCTGTTTATCACACAATCCTATTTACACTGATCTAAAATTCAAATAAAAACTATGATAGCTTGGAACTCTATTCTTAATGCAGCTGAAGGCTAAGACTTCATAGTTTGCAACATCGAGATTCACATATGCTCCTCACAGCGGGAAGAGGGCATGGGTCCCCAGAGGTAAGACGTGACGTAAAAAAAGACGCAGAAGTAGCGGACCAAGCAACAGAGTGCCCTATACGACGCTATGAGAATATTTGCCTTTATATCAATGCTACGTGTAGTTCAACGGAATGACAACATCCACAAAAGAGCGAAGAACAACATACTGGGGAACAGAAAACGTAATGCAGCCGTTTAATTACGTGCACGGAAATCGTAGCGGTCACGTGCATACAGTCCATGCACCGTGCAGCAGTCACTGTATATAAATGGTTGGTCTACTTCCTGGTGTGCAGTAACTGCTCTGGTAGCTCTTATAATTAAGGCACATGGCTTGCACCATAATTACATAATTCTTACAAACACTCCCTCCTCCTGTTCTCCGCTCACACTCTACTGGGAACCAGTTTGAGGGCGATGTAAGTTCACAGGAATGAAGTATAGGTGTCAATTTTTATAGGAAAAGCTCCAGAGCGATATATCACTCTCACCCACAATCTATATGCATCTCACCCCAATCTATATGCATCACTTACATCTTCAATGGTGACAAGCCTGAGAGCTAAAGTGCTGCGAGTAATCACTGACAACCGCTGATGTTTGACAACGATAGGGAGAGAGGTGGATTGCAAATGGGGGTCTATTTATAGCATCACTGCTGGAGCTTCATGCAGCACGGGCATGTAGCAGAACCGGTACCTTAAAGAGTCTGTCACTGCAGAGACTAAAAATATCAAGCCACACTTTGTATGAGGAGCTGGAACACCTCGCGAAGGACTAAACACACTGTGAATTTGAGGTGACGAGAGGGGGCTATGCATGATGGGAGTCACAAGTAGCACAGCTTCACCTCTGAATGATGTTCCCCAGCAGTGTTGGTAGCACTGACAGGTTCACTGTGGTTGTATAATATCTGTAACCTGCCAGCATTGTTTTATTCAGTGGAAATCCCAGGTGCTGATGTGAAACTGTCCTGTCAGGCTCCACATAAAACCTTGATACAATGTTAGACCAAAATATATATACATATTATATTACAAACTGTATTTAACAGTTTCTTTGTGCTCTATTTCAAACAGGTCTCACCTCTAAGGAGAGCTTTTAAGGCTGCACTATTCATCATCTCAGGTCTTGCGTCATCTGCATCAATGTGCGCAGTCAACCATAGGAGCCGGGCCCATTTTGGATAAAAGTTAAAGATTAATGTAAAAACATGAAACTATACTCAGGGCTGGGCAAACATCCATTAATCATTAATCATAGGTGCTGACTTTTTTACGTGGACATATATTTAGAAAATGATTATCGAAACATTTAACTTCAGCTTCCCTTCTTTCGCTCCTTAATCTCGGAAGGGGCGAGACTGCCGGCCCTGTTGTTCTCCACTTTTTGAACTAACACATCAGTATCATGGCGGCCATGGAGGGGAGAGAAGAAACGCCCTGTTTCTTCTCAGGCTCTCATTGGCTAAAATATGGCCTATAGGAACAGGGAATTCAAAATCCTAATTGGTCAAATGAGGTGTCAATCGAAAGGTCAGAGTACATTTATTAGTACAGAGAATGCAGTTGAAAATTGGGAATGGCATGGGGCATTTTTGTTGGAATATTATGATCAGAAGAGTCAGAGGCGCTGCTTGTCAACAGGCAAGGCAGGCAACTGATTGGGGCCCCAAACCAGTAGGGGGCCCCTGAGGGCTCACAAACTTAAACCAAAGCAGTGGCCCAAAATGTGCAAATTTAGCAATGACAGTAACCTCCCTAAGGGGGCCCCATCTGACAGCACTCACTTTCGTCGCCCTGCTAAGCGTTGCATGTTTTATTGCTATGAAAACCAAAGTTTGTCAAAGAAACAAAAAGTAACAGGAAAACATAGGAAAAGGAGGAAGCATCGCATCACTGGCAGACATAATGGCGATGTTCGCTGGTTGGAGGCTCCCCAATTGATACTTGCTTAGTGCCTCAAGAGACTCAAGAATCGCCACTGAGAAGAGTACAGTAGGCCTCAGACAGAAGAAAATGAATCAGAAAGACTTGTTTATTCAATGATGGTCTGACATGTGCATCAGTTGTGGCTGCTGTGTTGATTGGATCTGAAAAAGTTTTACATAATCAGAATCCCAAGAATCGTAGCTTTCTAGACTCTCTGACTGCGAAACAAGGAAAGACAGCTTATTTCTTCAGCACATTTCAAATTAAAAAACTCGTAGATGATCCTCCTACACTTTTTACATAGGAAGCTTTGGGGATTCCACCATGACATCTGAAGCCACAGGTAATGTGATTCTGTACCTGCAGTACATTTGCTACTTGCTTCAGTTGGTCTTAAGACAAGACAGGTGCAACGAAAATGCAGTCCATTTTACTTAACCACAGTGCAAACGTACTTCTTCTGCCAGCACAAGACAGGACAACATGCTTTGTCTGTTCTTCCTGCCTCCACCTCCCTCCTGCATGTCTCTCCATCAGAGGACCTGCATTTCCCTGAGCACTAAACTGAACAATCCTCCTTTACTTCAGCAACTTCACCATGCATGTCAGTGAGGCGGGACAGCTGCTACGCTACCTTCTGCCCTCCATGTTAACTTTGAGAGAAGCTTAAAAAGTTGACAATAAGAGGTTTCTCTGAAAGCTATTTGGCTTGCATTACTTTTATCCGTAATGAGAAGGATTTGTTGCTCGCTGTTTGAAAACAAACCATCTAATGTTGGCCCCTCCTCCACAGCTTATCAAGTGAAAGAGAGCCAGACAGTGAATGAAGAGAAGGAGCGTTGTGAGCAAGACAAATGTGAGAAATAAAACCAGATTTACTAATTTTCCATTAATAAAACACCCACACTTCCTTACAACCCTGCAGGAAGGTTTATTAAATGAAACCAGTGACACAATTCAAGCCATGTACTGCACATACTGCTCTGGCTGTGTTTTGTATCTCAGTTCCTCCTTTGGTTAACAGACACGGACATTCTGACTGTTACCGATGGTCTCCCAATACCCAAAGGTTGACACCCACAAATGTCCAGAAAACAGCCAATAAAGAATCAGAGGATGGCGTCTCCTGCAGATACAAGCACAACTAAAAATCATCTGTGTAACAAATGAAGATTTAGAGGGATTATTTTTCAAAGGTCCAATCTGTAGGATACTGAATTAAATCATAAAGTGACCTTACTGTATCATCAGACATTAAGGAGACATGCCATGTTTAAGTCCTGTTGTCTGCCAACAGCGCAGCAGCCAGTGTGTCGTCTTTCTAAGTTTCGATTCCGGTGCGGAATAGTTTGTTTTTGTTTTGACCAAAGGATCAGGCTGAAAGAAATCTTAGTTCAGTGTGCAGTGTTCACAACACAAACCGTGTAAGGCTACTATTTCTAAACCAGTGCTGTTGGTTTACTGTAAGTTTGTTCACATACTGACCTCACACACCCACGCTGGCTGATTCACACCCCTTACTGACATCCAGCTTTGTTGTTTCCTTCTTATGGAAAATCTGAAACTCTGTACACTCATCCACAGATCTGATAAAGAATGTATTTAATTTCCTAGCTATTTCCTCGCTTAAATACATTTCCTATTAAACAGAATCCAGAGGGAGGAAGCTGTGATTACAGGAGGATGTACAGTACATCTCATTTGTGAAGCCTTGTAGTGGGATCCTGTTTCATTAATGGACTGATACTGTGAACCTGCAGTTTGTTGGGGTTTTTTTACACATAATGCCCAAAAATAATTTGGAAAAATACATACACATGTAAGGACTTTCAATACCTCACAATTTAATGTACGGAGAAAAAAAAGAATAAAAAAAAAAAAGGTTGCATTCTCAGCTGTGACTTGAAGCTGGATAACATGACAAAAAATATGATCATAAAATTTGAATATATTATGATAAAAATATTGACAAAGATCTCTAAACATGACTTGATAATTCTGCCAGGTTTTAAAGTATCCTGATGATGACAAAGGACTGAAACCAGACAGTTCATAATATTATAGAGGTTATTATGATGAGCTAAATATCTTTTACACATATTTAAGGACAAGTGTTGGTGGTAGTATGTTTAGTTAAACACGTAAAACACTCAATAAAGCCGTATGAACAGTGATGAATTAATTCACAAGACGCCAGGAGGGGCTGCAAGCTGAGCTGCCACTAACAACATTTGCTCACTTTTAGCATTTGAATTATGTTTGTATTGTGTTTGTTGTTCATGAGATTAATACTATTAAAGTATTAATACCAGCCTTACATCTATTATCATTAATACAAATATTAAAGTGAATCTTAGAGCTGCTCAACTTCAAACTCTATAACATTCTTAGTTGTTACTGCTAATACTACACAAACGTTTAGCATTATTACTGACATTGTAGCTTTAAATCTAACTTACTCATTGTTGCTCTGTCTGTCTATGACATTCTTCCTGTATCTCCCTCTATCTCACTTTCCAAGCCCAACACGGTTTCAGCAGATGGCTGCTCATGATGAGTGTGGTTCTGCTCGAGGTTTCTGTCTCTTAAAGGACGTTGTTTCTTACCACTTTAACTTTGCTAAATGTTGCTTAGTGCTCATGGTGGATTAATGTTGGGTCTTTGTATATGATGTAACAAAGAGTAACGTCTTTTAAGTGTCTTGAGATAACATTTGTTATGAATTGGCGCTATACAAATAAAGAGTGTTTAGTTAATTGAGATACTCAGAACTAAATAATGAGCAGAGATCCCTTTCTCTTCAAAACCAAAGCATGTTTCTTTGAGTTCCTCGAGCGAAGCTGCTGCTCTCATTAGCTAAGTTGTTCTTCTCATAACTTCCAGACAGATGATGACAGAACCCTTCATGTGGTTCTAAGTCAGTGTTTCCCACACATAGACGATACATGGGCGGGCCGCCCAAGTATATTTCCGACCCGTTTTTATTTAATTTCTCATTTATTCATAAAATTGCTGCGTGCACCAGAGAGCAAGAGAGAGAGAGCACACACACACACACACACACACACACACACACACACACTGGAGCGCCAGCCACCACGCACACCTTTTTACTTTTTGTGGCACAGCACACAGTTGATCCGTGATCCGTACGGACCGAGCCGGTAAAACACGTGATCCGGTCAAACAGTCGGTTCAACTTTACTCCGTTCACTCTCACCGTGTCAGAATCGAATCAGAATCAGAATCGGGTTTTATTGCCAAGTACATTTACACATACAAGGAATTTGTCTTGGTGTATTGGTGCAAAACAATTAACAAAAAACTCTGCAGCTAACTTGACAATAGCAACGTCAGCTTGCTGTCTGTGAACATCTCCACTCAGATTAAAGTTGTTTACTAAATTTATTTAGAGGGAAAAACATATTTGATATAAATACAAACGTAATATTAAACTATATCCTAAGACAGTGCTTCTCAAATAGTGGGGCGAAGTGTCGGGGGGGCGCAAGAGGCAGGGGGGGGCTTTCAGTATTTTTGTGTCGTACTCAAGCACGATTGCCCCCCCCGCGGTCACACTGCATCAGGACTAACCGTGCCTGAGCACGATTACCTCTTGTACATAACGTCGTAATACAGCACATGCATGCTTTATGTTATTATGAAGCGTGATCAGTTTACAAACAGACGGACTCGAGAAAAATAAAAATAAAAAAGGGATGCGCATTCGAGTGTGTGTCTGCACATCGGAGAACAGAGAGCATGACAGCTACTTTACTGGCTTTGAGGCTTATTTTGAGTCACTTTAATCAGCTACAGCCGTAAATTAATTGAAAAAATGTCTGTCCCCTAGGGGGGGCATGACAGAAAATAATTGAGAACCACTGTTCTAAGATAAGAGTAAAAAAATAACTACATATATGTTGATCCCTTGCTTTGGCATAAACGTTACCTACAATAAAGAAATAAACTCTCTGACACATCTTTGACCATTGTTGACTATAAGAGTAGAACTTGCATTAACACAGCGTTGTCCTGTACAACAACACTGATTTCTTCTAACTCCACCTGATTAAAAGTGCTGGAGCTCGTCACTGATTAGTTATGGAGACTCGACAGAACAGCAGAGGAGCAGCAGACATGAGGGGAGAGAGAGAGAGAGAGAGAGAGAGAGAGAGAGAGAGAGAGAGAGAGAGAGAGAGAGAGAGAGAGAGAGAGAGGCAGAGATGGAAGTCTGAGGCCCTGAAACACTACTGGGAGAGAGACCAAGTCAAACTGATGAAACTGAGCTAATGGGCCATGACCACAGCACCACATTTGGTGAGTCTGTTACCACAGCAACAAGCATCATCATTTGCTGTCTGATTAAGTGTCTCAATGATCGGTTGAGCTACCAAGTGAAAGCAGAGATATTTCTGTTGGTAGTCCCCTAAGTGTGTGGGTTACTTATTTTACACTCAGGTGTGTGTTCTCCAGAGAACCTGCAGGTGATGGAGTATGAAGGTGCTGCAGTCTGCTGCTCAGATAGATCTTTAGCCATCTATTAGTTGTTAACGTAGATTGTTTAAATGATGTCACCAACTGGTTTTTCATCTGCGAATACGAAGCCTTAACTTTGGCCTCCATGTTGGTTTTCATTAGCTGATGAATGAGCTGGTTAACTCTTTTCTCCACAGAGTGAGATTCTAGTAGTGGTGTCAGCTGACCAAGACGCCAAGATACTTTTAGCTCGTGAAGATAGCAGAATCGCACTCACTTACCCCAATCTCCAATGAGAAAACGGTGGGTGACAGACACAAACTACGTACCTAAAAATCACCGCTCCTACACTACAGTCTGGCTTAATCTCTCCAGGGAGCGCCACAACAATCCTAACGTCTATTAACCGGCATACAAACAAACAGTGTTACCAACACTGAACCATTTAACAAGGGTGTGAAAAGCACCAATAAAACAAACAGCGCAAAGGTTATTGAATGTCAGCATACAGGCAGCAGCGTCCACCTGCCACTCAAGGTGACCACACCCCTTATTACACAAAACTTTAAACTTAATATGATTCAGTGGGAGAGTTATATAAAAAATGTGCCCCATAGAGTTGTATTAAATAGAGAAATAAGAGATAAAGAGAGAAACTGGTTTTTGTATCAGGCTTCTGACATATTTATATCTGTTGTAAAAATTGACATTTTAATTCGGTCTGATGGGGATTTTTTGACTCAAGTGTACACTCAAACAACACTTCCACATGGGCTACATTTTTCTAAACTTGCAGATTTTATAACTGGGTCCGTTTGTCTGAAAAGAGGAGGTGTGAACAGTAGGTGTGCAACGCTTCAAGATTTTGATGGTACGATTAACGTCTGAGGAACAATCATTGTTTCAGGATTATCATGATAGTTATGCACTGATTCACTACACAACAATACTAAAGTATACAATGACATCCACATTATATTTTTATGTGTTATTTAGTATAATTACAAATATAAGATTACGTTTATTTCCCCAGGGGTAAAAGGTCATTTTTGTACAACATCTTCAGACAGAAATTCCTGTCTATTGTTGTTTAGAGTTTTACTAGAAATGATAGGAATACATTGAGAATAACTTTCAGGCAGAGTAATTCATTACTAAATTTGACTTATTAAATCCAAAGGTACATATCTGGACATCCTCAAGCTCCTGATGTTATGTTGGTGTTTTACACCTAGCATATGTTATATAACGTCACACAGACGGGAGGAGCAACGTTAAACAGTTACTGACTGAAGCCCTTCATAGGACATTTTTTCTTCTGATTACACAACGCTTCACTTCGGTTTGCTTATTTTACACTGAAAGACAAACTTTCACCCCTACACCCTTGATTTAAGTGACATGATTAGATTCAATTCCCCTTCAACTTAATGTTTTGTCAAGTGACATGCCATTTACGTAAAATCGCTAATTGATTATGTATTACCTATTACCATTACCGTATTACTTTGGCATATACTGTGGGTGTTAATCCTGCAGATGTCTCTCTACCATAATAAAGCTAAATCGATGAAGCCTCTTATTAAGAACGGGACATTACGCCTGGTGTCACTTAGTATTTGTTCTGTGCAGGTTGGAACCAAAAATGATGTACCCGCCCCTTTCTGGAGAGAACCTGTGATATTTTAAAGTGTGTTTAATAGTGAAACCAGTTTATCACTGCATCTCTAGAGATCTTAATGTTAATTGCGTTTGGACTATTGAACTTGAAAAAGTGTTTAAAAGTCATCACCTGAAGCTCACAGATTGTGATGGCTATTTCCCTTTGATTTGTATACTTTTGACAAGTCTTGACATGCATGATGGCGATGAGCCTTTGACTAGAAATAACAATATATTGCGGTGTATAATTTCAAAGGCTTGTTGTAGTTTTATGAAAACCGTCTTAAGCGTGTGATTGTTAAAGGGAACAGTATGAATAAATGCATGCTGTTGGTACCCACCGTTGACGGTTAGATGCACCCAGCTGCCATTGTGGAAGGTGTCATACTGCTGCTCCAGCATCAGCACCTTACACTCGTACCAGCCCTGGTCGTCTGAGCGCACGTTGTCTATCCGCAGGGAGGACTTGCCGTGCAGACTGGCCCGGCCTGAAGGACGGGAGAGAGAGAGAGAGAGATGATGTGTCAGCAGAAAGAACCAGAGAGGTGAAGAGGACGGGTGGATGAATTTAATCGAGGAGGAGGGCAGTGGAATGAGTAAGAGAGGAATGAATTAAGAGAAATGAATCGACAGGTGAATATTAAAGAGAAAATCAACCTTTGAAGAGTTCAGGTATAAATATTCAGATTACACTGCAGTGTGACAGAAGAGGTGACTCAGGGCAACATCACACTGCATAAGACATGTCTGTATTCCAACTATTGATCTACAGTAAGTGATGCAGTTTTTTTCCCTCTCATTTTAAACAGTTTGTAGCGAGTCTCTGATCCACAAAATGTGAAGAGTGTCTAAAGGCAGCAGTGACTTTATCTCTTTAAAACATCACCTCAGTAACTCTGACCAAGACGTCATAAGGCAGTGATGAATGATTAATACCAGTATGTTTATATTTAAAAGGAATGTTATGACATGAGGATATTTAATGCTGCTTTAGAAAAGGCTACACTACTTTTTTTTGTCCAACTGTGACCAAAATGCTTCCACATTGGTTTTGTATAGGCACCAAAACTACTTAGCCGTGTTTAAGAAATCAATCACAGCTGGTGCAAAAAAAAAATCTTTAAAGGAGCAATATGTTACTCTGACACCTAGTGTTTAAAATGGGTGCTGCAGTTCAAATTCAAAACATTGGAGAGAGCTGTCTCCCCCACACTCCCTTCTCTCTAGAGTCGATGCTCACGCAGGTCTCCAAGTCACGGACACTGAAGCTTCAGTGTTTAGCCAGCTCTGCATCAGTCTTGAAACCTTTCTGCGTTCCTCGTTTTTCAAAAGCATCTCCAATATTTATCCTAGTTTGACCATGCTTCTGCTCGTGGAGATTATTGTAAAATTCAGAGGCTTTTTAGTTCGGGTAGAATCAGTTGATAAAATAAATAAATGTAGTGTCTGTGATAACCTTAGCTGATACCGATAGTCACTTGATACGCTAATATCGGCCGAATTATTGGCTGGACGATTAATCGGTTGGGCTCTACTAGATATATAAAAATGAATACATAAATAATTATGCAATAACCCCTTTGCTGATTGGGAAACTACTTGATGCTACTTATTTTTAAAAAGTGAATCCAAATAGTACCTGTATGAAAAAGATACAAAGACGTTTCTATCCCTTTGTCTTCATAAAATCATCTCGATTAGTTTGATGTTACAAAATGGATTGAGTTCTCCTGCAAGTTTAATCTCAAATGTAAGCCAAAAAGTATGGTAAATACGTTTCGCCAGCATTTCCAAAAAATGACAAGATGATCTAATGCATCTCCAAATAACGAACCACAATCAGGTGAAATACTCTGTTTCTAGAGAGTCCAATATTCAGTCAGGAAAAGGTGCGTCTGGAGTTTCAAAAACTAGTTGCAATTTTATAACCTTGAGTTTCTTGTTGTATAGATTCACATGAACACAACATACGGGAAGTATAGAAGTGGATATATGCAGTGAAATCTGTCACTTAAGCCTCAGTGCCTCCTCATCTCCATGTGTGAGGTGGTCTATTTTCAAGAAGCACTAAGGCAAGGACAGGTCGTTACCCCCTCTGAGGAGTGGGAAGTGGTCAGGATGACAACAGTGTTCACACAGTCCATCAGAACAGATATCTGCTGTTTTAACTGGCTGAGGAGACAGTCAGGCGTAGCTGCATTTTACTTTTAAAGATCAAACGCTGGAAGAGGGGGGATTGATGATGTTGCTAAGGGCAATCTGGCAACTGGATCATAACAGATGGGGACTGGCAATAAGGGCTAAACAAAGGGCTTTCAGGGAGCACACGCAGGCTCCAAACACCAGCATTATCAAAGCCTGAATGTCCCTCATTAATCCCCTCACCCCCCCCCTCTCCTCTTCACGGGTATTCCTCTGTAATTTTTGTTTGCCTTCTTAAATCCCCTCTGCAGCATGACACACCAGGTAAACATATCAGCTGCACCGGCGCTGTCTCAGAGAGTTAAGGTAGAAAGTCAAAGTGATGTTTATTCCCCAGTGTGTGTGTGTGTGTGTGCTTCCTGTGGGTGTGTGTGTGAGTACGTGTGTGTGTGTCCCGGTTAAGCTATTTATACATCAGATTATATTTGTCCAGCTTCATAGCCTGTCAGTCTCCTCTCCTGGCTGACTGAAAGGACCTGAAGAAAAGACTGTGTTACTTATTGCGTATAAACTCAGTATTTAATAACGTGTGTACCTCCACTATACACTGTTGTGTGTTCTCACAGTTTGACTCAGGATAATCAGTCTGTCTGAACACTGCTACATGTCCTTTTTGGGATTTGATTAATTCCAGCATTAAGTTAGTGAAAAAGGACTTAAGCATGATAAGTGTGTCAGTATAAACACAGTGTACTACCGTTACTGCCACAGAGTCAGTACGACTACATGGTGTTAAAAAAAGTTCATTTATTGTGTTAGTTGGACTAAAACTGGACTTTTCAAAACATGTAAATAAGGGCTGTGTCCGAAACCGCATCCTTTCATGCTACTCATACTCAATGTGACGTCATATTGAATATGTAGTATGATCTGAAATCATAGTATGTAATTCTGTGTATGTGAGACATACCCGGATGTACACTAGATCGGCCAGAATTTTTAAGTAGTAAACGGGAGCAACTGGTCATAGTGAACCGCCCCACAATGCGCTGTGGCTCTCCGACTGTCCAATCGCGTAGCTCGCCAGCCAGCCAACCAGCAGCTTAAAACAAAAGTTTCGTGCAGGATTTTTTCACATTACCACATAACAACTTAAAATGACTACGTAGTTGTGTTAGTAATGAATGTTTGCATATTGTTGTTGAATTATATTTACTGACCGAGGGTCCCGCTAGCTTGATGCTAGCTCATCGAATGGAGCTCCGACAAGAAGAACGTTGCATGATCCGTATATATGCTGCTAACGGTTGAGTTAGTATGCAGTTTATATATTTTGAGTATGTGCAGTGTGTGGTTTCGGACACAGTAATGATCTTCCAACTGAAATCATTATACGTTGAGTTTCTCGAAGTTGGACTAACACACCTAGATAATTCAGGTCTTGCATGTATACGCCTCAATCGGACCCAAACTAGCCTAGCTGTTATATGCATGCTCAACAGTTCCTGTGGTTGGCTTTGACCAGGAAGTCAAACAGCTTAAATGTGTAGAAGGAAGTGCGAAGAAAACAAGACGAAGGTATCAACACAGGGAGTGCTAGAGCGAGAACCACTCATTTTGGAAAGGCGAGGAGACACAGTGTTAGTTATGTTAGCTGAAGGAGTTAGTTCACCATTAGATATACAACCAGTTTGCCACTTGTTAGCTTATTTGTCAATTGTTTGGTATGTGACGTAAAAGATGAATTGAAAGACAGTAACTAGCTGAAAGGGGTTATATCGCCAGCTACAGAAGCAGAGTCCACCATACTTCCTTCAATAAAGAGATTCTCTGCAGGTGCTTGCATACTGGGATTAGGACAGAAGTTTACATTTTAGTTTGGTACTTAAATTGCTTGTGCATGTAAACGTACTGACTGTGTAAGCTGTGTTTAGTGGTCCCTCATTTTTACATGTGGCTCTCTCTTTGCCCACAAAAAACTTGAGATAACCCTGTGCATGTTTCTCTAAAATAAAATGTGAACTAGTTTAAAGAAGCAGTGACATGTAAAGCAGGTGATTGGATCGGTATGTTTCATAGTCGTAAAATAACTTTCTGTATTTGGATTTATGCCAAAAAGGTTTTTCACTGACATTTCTTGTTGGGCTTAAAATCTTTGAAAAGGCTCAAGTCTGATATCCCCTTAGAACTGAACAGTTTTCTTTCAATGAAGCTCCTGGCAGAAATGAAAACAACAACAACCATCTGAGGAGCAGCTTTGCAGCACTTTAAGGATACCTGGTTGCTTTCTGATGCATGAACAATCTGTTAATGTGTTTGTTTTGGCTTCTGGAGAACTTTTTGTTTCTCATTTGTTTCCATTTTAGAAAAAAATGTGCATCAAATCTGAATTTGCACAAGTTTCTCCCAATTAAAACTGCTTTGGCTCAGTTCTGACTCTGAGAAGATGCTGACCATAACACAGGATGCAGGTTCGGGGCGCCGTATGGCTACGGTATAAGCGGTTATTTTGTGCACTCCATGTACAGAGGTTACGTCCTTTAAGTGTACACCTTGGGTTCATCCTAACCTGCAGCTCCTCACCCGCATGTCATTGCTCACTCTCTCATCCATGTTTCTGCGTCTGGCCACTGGTCTGTCAATAAAGGCAAATAAGCCCAAAAATTAAACTTAAAAAAAGAAAGGATGCAGATTAAAGTTGACTTTTTATGTAAAGCCTATGCATTACATCTTACTAATTTTTTTACATCCCTGTTTTGAAGCCTGAACAAAAACAGACTCTTTCTATGTAAGTTTCAGATTACGGTGTGGGAACCTTACATCTTGTCAGGCAAACAGCTGAGAGACTTTATTTCTGTCCAAAATGAATATTGATCCAGCCAATCAAACGGTTGACACACTGTCACTCTTAGTAATGGAAAGCAGATGTCTTTATTGCCCTTCACTTGATTTTTTGGATCACTTGTTAAAATCATGTTGTTTTCTCACCATCACAGTCATTTATGCAACTGCTGTATGCATGAATGAATTTATGAATGGATGAATGAATAATAACATTCCACGAGGTAAGATACAACCAATACCAACACAGCCCCCCCACACACACACACACACCATACAATACACCAATAGAAACAAAGACTTCCACTTCATCTTAGTTCAAACAGCCAGCGCAGTTTCGGCAGATGGCTGTTCATGCTGAGTCTGTTTTTGCCCAAGATGTCTGCCTCTCCTGATGGATTAATGTTGGGTCCTTGTAATATAGCAATGAGAAAGGTCTTTCACCTGCTCTTTGTGAAGTGTCTTGAGAACATTTGTTATGAATTGGGGCTATAAATAAAGAATGAATGATTGATTATCAAAGAGATGTTCCATTAAAGGACCCTTCTCCATATCAATCAGTATTCCTCATGTCATGCCAAAGACACCTTATATTTCAAAAGGTTCAAAGAAGAGCATGTCATTGACTTTGATTATACCTTGACAGGAGTCTTAGGATCATTTTACAGGCACATTAGCACATAGAGTATAAAAGAAGAAAACAGGAGAATACATGCTTAATACATTCAGTCTGCTTCCACAGGAAACAGACACATGCAGTGCTCACACAGACAGCATCATACCCACAACCCTTATAATGATGTATATCATATTCTCCACCAGAGGCTGACATGGCCTCCACGCTCTGTGCCCTCTGAGGTAACCTCCTCTTCTGTTATCAGAATAAATCTACAGAACAACATCAGCTGTACAGTATGAGGCTTTCTGCTGCTCTGTGCGGCCTCCACATTTTTACACCTCAAGCAGCAAGAAAAATCTCTTCTGGAGAGTAAAACATACAAGTGTCACTCTTGCTTCCACTTCATCAAGTTTCTATTTTCCTGACAGCCTATACTTATATGAAAAAAACAGGCTGAACAAAAAGCAGAAAAGTTATCAAGGTAGATATCATTTCATTTGTATGAAGGTTGTCAAAACTTGTGTTACTCTGATACTTTCTGATACATGGTTTAAAACAGTACAATCTCAGTATTTTTAATTATCAAAGTATTGAAAAGTACCAAAACTGAAAATCGACATCAATTGCTTAAGACAGATGCATAGGACAAGAAGTGAATCCATCAAAAATTGCTTCTTCTGCACACTGTCTTAATTGCACAAAAACACTGGCAATGTCTTGGTACTGAAACCGAAACTGAAACGTTTCAACTGAAACCAATGTTTTTGTGCAATTTAGACCGTGTGCAGAAGTTTGTCTGAAATTTCTCATAATTGAAAACAAGAAATAATCCAATACTGGGTGCCTGGGACATCTATTTATGTTGCTGTGGTGTCAACCATAGACTGTAAATATTCATGGACGAAGCCTCAGTGACGTCAGCAGTCTGTTACGGCAAGGGGTTCTGGAGGCTCATCGGCAGCCGCTGCCATGCTGGAAATGCTGTCTTAGCCTAACTTTCAGCCAACCTAACGACAGGCTTAGAGCTGGAGCTGAGGCGGGTTTTGAGCCTCTTGGCGAACCGTTACATCGCGCCCACCTGTCAATCATGTCAGCTACATGCCTAACTATGGATAACACGTATCGTTTTGTAAATCAGCCGTTTAAAAAAAATTCACCTCGCGTACAGTGTGTGCCAGTGATGACAATAACTAATCAGACCTAGTTCGTTTTTTGTACCAGGTTGTAAACATGTTTATTTATGCTGTAAAAACGGCTTTTTTGCCGGTCATGTGTATGTGACTCCGCGGGCTCCTGGAGCCAGC
Organism: Tautogolabrus adspersus; assembly: GCA_020745685.1. Taxonomy (NCBI): domain Eukaryota; kingdom Metazoa; phylum Chordata; class Actinopteri; order Labriformes; family Labridae; genus Tautogolabrus; species Tautogolabrus adspersus. The sequence continues at coordinate 6,169,624 of CM036546.1, read as the reverse complement.
CTCAAGAGGACACTCGACGAACTGCAGGATTTTACACTTCCACATTGGCTTCATTTTTCAAGACCAGAGGTTGCCACTTGGTGTCAAAACAAGAACTTATAGTTTAATTTATAGTAGTATATCATATCCAAGTTTAACTTTGGGATAACGTGACAACTTTAGTACTGCAGCTGCTCATCCATTAGGTACAGAAGGATGCCCACATTTATTTGACATCATAACATTTTGTTTCTAGGATGCAGACACAAAACTGTTTTTAGTTCAATTACTAATCTTACTCGTAATTTTTGATGAAATCCAATAAAGGTTCACGACTAACAGCGTGTCACTCCGTCTCTCCTTTCTGTCTTATTTCTCTACTCAGTCTGGCTCTGAACCCACGCCTCAAAGGTTCCTTCTGCAGACAAATGTTTTCAAAAAAATAACAAGTATACATTTTAATTTTTAAAACACTCAGTTTTCAAAGCCGTGAAAGAACATGTCATCTAGTGCAACACTGTGATTCATTCATGTGCTTTCAACAGTTTGGGGCTACAAAGGAGCTCTGTGGCAAGATCAGGAGGATTTGGAAACATCTGCGAAAGCACACACAAACATTATTCGTTGTAATGATGGGTGCTCGTAGTGGTTCCATACTGGATGTAGTCCCATGTAGGTGAATAATCCAGATTAATTGAGCTCTTTCTTAAACTCATTGCCATTTTCTCTCAAGTTAGGGTGTTTTCACATTAGGCATGATTGTTTCGTACCGTACCCAAGCTCATTTGCTACCCCCTCCCCTCACCCCCTGCTGGTCTGTGTTCACATTAATGATATTGAGTACACTCGTGTATGTTCACAGGCAGATACAGCAGGTGGCAGTATGCACATAAATGGTTTACACATCCGCCAAGAAGCAAAAAGAAGAAGAAGTAACCATTTGCAGCAAAAGGGGAAATGATTTAAGGCGGAGGTAATGAAATAAGATTCTGAGTGAAGTTTTCTGTACCTATTATCTGCCTCTTTCCAGGTCGAAAACTATGGAGGCTGTGCTCGCAAATGTAACATGAAGTTGTTCAGGTATTTTGGGTGAGCAATCAGGAGGCTCATTTCACCAAATAACAGGAAGACTGATTGTAGAAAGAGATCAAATCCATCAGAAGAGTCAAATCTTTGAAAACTTCTTGGATGACATGCAGCCCAGCATGCATTGAGAACTCAACAGTTATTATTTGGTGGCCCATTGACAGTGAGGTAGGACAGTCAATGTTGCATAAATTCGGACATCATGTCCTCTGGATAATATCAGTGAAGTCCAGTATAATACAGACCTTTCTTCCCCCTTTTATCACAGCATGAAACGCAGACATCAGGGGATCATTTCTGAATCAAATGATCAGGTAATTCTAGCCCAGTGGGAATAAAACTTCACAGATCTCTTCTAGCTGAATAAATAAAACACTTATAAAGATTTGTCGCTTAAAACGATCGTTGAAAATAGGAAAATATAGAGTTTAGTTTCAGGCTTTATGATACCACACACAGATTCTGTCTCCAGAAAGATTTTTAAGGGTTCCCAGAAAAGAAAAGAAAAGAAAGGGGAAATCCTCTGAAAGAACTTTTGACTGGACCCTTTGTGTTACACATCACGCTGTCTTACACTAACTACAGCAAGCAGCAGCTCTGAACACTTCCATCACGCTTCATCCTCTTCATCGCTTTTCTCCATGCGGTGTCAATCCTTTTTACACTCATTAAAAACCAGCATTGTTTGATCTGTTTGACCTTTTACTGCAAGTGAGAAGACCAATATTAGGCACACATGGTTATTAGCACATTAGAAATACAGAGGCATGTGCAGATATCATGTAAAACACTAATAAGTCTTTTTTTAATTTCTTTGTTGTGGAGAACAAGATTTGTTTCCCTCAAAGTGTTAACTTCTACAAATGCATCCGATCACGCTGAATATATGAATGCAGCAGTTCACAGAAATGCTCACTGTAAAACATTTATAAATAAGCTGTCCTACAGACACTTTTATCCAAACTGTCCCTGTGCAAGCTTTCAGATTGGAAGAATGAATGATGTCACGGCAGTGCAATGCAGCTGCTGCAGATGATCATTTCAACTGCAGAGAAAAAAAGAGAGCCTACTTGTCTTCTCTCCTTAATTAAGGGTATCTTAACTAAAGAGTGACTCTTTAAGGACTGAATCAACCACTTAGGTGAATACCTTTCTACCCTGTGGAGCAGTGACAGTGGGCCAGTATGTTTTTATTAAACCCTGCAGAGACATTGCCCTGTTAAATCATTTAATCACACACAATTCACCGGAAGAGTTTTCCTTCTCAGGTACATCCAAATTATTCAAGCCTGGCCCACACTAAGAGACTTTTTAAAAATCTGAACTGATGTTTAAAATGTGAGAGACCCCTCACATAGTGTGTGGAGACACACAACAATATGACCACAACAGCACACCACACGCTAACAGATTACACTCACCAACAACCAGAGACTCTAAAAACTCGAATCTCGTTAGATCTCTGAGCAGGCAAACGCAACTTTAAAGTAAACAAACACGGCGGACAACAGGCAGGCAGAATTCTACTGAAAATTCACAAAGAAAAAAAGACAAAGTTATGGATGATGTCATGGAGACGACATTAACAAGAGCTGAAGGAGAGTAAAAACTGATATGCATCTGTTGCGGTGATTTCTTCTACAGTCAGCTTGCCTCACAATTGGTTATCATTTTGTTCCTTGTGAAAATTTACAGTGCGTACTTGACTGTCCTCTGGGTTCCCCACACACAACAGGATATCGAATCGTAAACATTAACAATTTGAAATGGATGTGGACACAACATTCATCTGAGCAGATCGGATCAGTCTGATCACACATTGAACCACAGGAAAATCTGACAAAATAATCTCAAGAACCATCAACAGAAAAGGGACTTTGTATCTTTGTCGGAAGGAAGGCAATCATACCCCACTCCAGGGAGAACATCCAATGAAACAGAACTTGGAGAGTATCAAACTGCTGTGTCGTGGCGTATTTCAAACTTGATAGGGATAGAACCAATCACAGGACAGAAGGCAGGACATAATGTTGGGATGACTTTGATTGGATTGTTAGCTTTGACAAAGCTTTGCAATTGGTAGACAAATGTGTAAACGCGAGGTGATTTGGCACTACTACCATCCGACGTCCCTGACGCCCAGCCACAACCATCAAACTGTGTCGTCCCCACAACCACCGCCATCCTCATTCATGCACAGCCTGCTCCGACCTCCACCTAAGCTGCAAGGAGGTGTGGACAACAGGAACGCGAGGAATACAAAGGAGAAATTCTTCCTGCATCTTATCTTATCTCATCTCCCCCTATCCCATTTTTCTTTTGTGACATAATGAGGAAGGTCTTTTAACTGCTTTATGTAAAGCGTCTTGAGATAACATTTGTTGGGAATTGGCGCTTTACAAATAATGACTAATTGATTGATTAAGTTAGATGTATAGTGTGAGAGAAATGCAGGTCTGTACCAGATTTCATGCCAATCCATCCACTATAGTAGTTAAGATACACCTATCATCTACAACAACACTCCAATGGTGCACATAAGGGGAGAGAAACTAAAAAACCCAACACTGAATCACACTTGTATCACACATGTTCACAACCACAATAACTAGCTAAAATCATTTTAAGATTGATTTTTTATCCATTACTGTTGGATCTGTACACTGGACTCATTTAAATATGAGATCATATCTGAGTTTTTAGGCACTGAACTGTGTCTGTAGAATAATTAGAGCAGAGAAAAGGATAGGATCCTGAAGGCAGCACACTAGGCAGTCACCAGGAGCTCACATCATGGAAGTAATAATGACACAAATCCAGCTGTTCCTGCGATCGTGTTCAGTCCCGTCACTTTTTGTCTCTTCTTTCAGCTTCATGCAGTCGACACATCCCGATCTGTCAGAGAGCTCAAAAAGTCATGACTGACATTAACTGTGATAACCTGAGAGGGCGAATTCTCCATCCACTGTTCGACTTCACATGAGGCTGCTTCTCGTGCTGTAGGTTACCTTCTTATAACTATGATCGTGTTCAACCTCTATGCTGCTGATATACTGAAAACTGTGAAACAATGACATCACAAGTAGAGAGCCAAATAAATAGCAATGGCAATGTAAAAAAAATAGCTTTGTCTGTCAGAGGGAACTTGCAATATACCTGTGAGGAGGAACTGATTATCTGAAGATCACTTTGTCCAACTATAAAAACTGTTTAAAGAAAGGAGATATAAACAAATATAGTGACGTTAATGAGGAAAAGAGGACGTCATTGTTTATAAAAAGTTTACGTTTTTTTCTTGTATGAAATGTTTCAAACTTTTAATTTTTGTTTTGTTAAGTTCTTGTGTAACTTGTTTAGTAAGTGTATTTAATGTGAAAAGTATTTCAGGTATAATGAACTATGGCCCTGTGTCCGTTTTCTCTGAGCTGTGCGCTCAGGAGCTCTTGCATAAAGCGTTTGTGTGCTGAGAAGAAAAGCGCTGCACATCCATCCTGTCTCTATGACAACAGTCTGTTGACGGCGGATTGGAAAAGAATCGGAAAAGAGCGCCTTTCTGAAAAGTTGAAAGATTTTCAACTTGAGCACTCGGAGCTCGAAAAAAACTCAGACCACCGCCCGCTGCTGAGGATGATCTTTACTGATTGAAAACAATTAAGCTCAGAAAAAAACACTAGGTTGACACGGGCCTAAAGCGTCCGGAAAGGAGCCACAGGTCGGATTTGAGGCCACCCGCTTGGAGGACTACTAGGCTAACGATAGCCCTTTTGTTTTCTTTTTAAGCTCAACTCCTCTCTGCAAATTATTTGTATTCGTCAGAAACACTTTGTACTGTGTATTATAAGTGTAAATTATTTACATTGACAAAAATATAATGCTGCAACTTTCTTTTATTTCTATGGTCTTTCATAAGAATGAACCTTTATTTCCTATTCATATATGTTTTTAAGAAAGATGGATATGTGAGCAGAAAATCTTCTGTGGAAGTAGAAACACAAAGCAGATTTATGAGCTTCAGGAAGTGTCAGCTGGAGAAAGTCATTTTAAAATGTCAGCGTACTTCTGGACCGGATCAGAGATCTTCCATGATGATAGTCCACATTCAGCTTTCAACACTTCCTGCTCTTTTTTGTTTTTTTCCCCTGTCCCTTATTTCTAGTTCCATCTTTAATTTCATATGCTGTTTTCCTTTGTGACTATTTTTTTTTCTTCATCACATCTGCTCTACACTCTCTGATGGAAATGTCTTATACTTGGTCTGCCTCTCTCTTTGACCCTCTTTTTCTCCCTCTTCCTCTCGATAAAAAATAAAACAACGGCTTGTTTGAGAGCGAGGGCAGACAGGGGTCCAGGAAACGGTCCCCCTGTGGCCTGCTCGCCTCATTAACCCTCGAATCTAAAGAGGGTACAATGTAAGCCTCTATATCTCAGCAGCTTTGACCATGATCTCTGACATCATGCCATGATGTCATATCACTGGAGCACAGAGGGAGGTTGGTGTCCGCCTGCGGCAGGCTTTAGACGTTTCAGTGCTGCATTGTTAAACAAAGATGAATTGGTGACCCTACTAAAAGCCAGTGATGTGTCTCCTACCAGTGAGAAAAATGTAAATCTAGTACGTTATGACAGTGACATGAAATCAAGTAAAACAAGAGTGACACAAAGTTAGATTCACTTCAACTTTAAAGTACCTCTGAAGGAGACGATCTGTGAAACTTTAAATGTAGGTTGTGATCTTCCAATAAACCTGAGGGTTCCTGTTTCATTTCAAATCTGCTACTAAAACAGATTTCAGTTATGAAATCAGATATCAAACTTAAATTTTCCCTCCTATTTTTATCAGGAAAGAGCAATGTCGAAATCCTTCATTCTTCTCACGCCTGCATTGCTGACATTTGTAGGAAGGACAGTTTAAACTCCAAATGCTTATTTCTTTGCAAAACAATCCTGTCTGAATGAGACTTCCTGTTTAACTTCCTGACTATTTAAAAATAACTCTGTTCCCATTTTTACAGCAACATTAGCTAGAGGTTGTTAATAACAACCAGGCTGTTGCTAATAACTGCTACAAACAAGGTAACAAAACATGATCACAGCATTAAAGGGAATCTTTGGGAAGCTACAGTATGCAGCATTATGTTACCTCTCGTCTCCACCACACAGAACAAAGCAGCGACTCTGGGGGGACGGAGCCTTCTCCATGGCTGCCCCCCTCCCTCTGGAGCTCACCCATCCACATACGAATCAACACTCAAGACTCACCTTTTCAAACAAGCTTTTAATGTGTGATTGTGCTGTGTGTCCTTTTAATGTGTTGTTTCTATGACCTGTGTTGCAATGTTTGCTGATTGTGAGCACCCTGCTTTGTGATTTTTTTTTTTACTTATGAGGCCAAAAAACAATCAGGGTTATCTTGCACGTAACTAGCCAATTGCAGCAACTCTGTGAGGAGGACCAGTGGGTTGAGCATCATCTGAAGTCTGTGTGACTTGTGTCAACAGCTCCCTCTCTCTCTCCTTCTCGGTCTCTCTCTCCTCGCCTAGGTGTTGCTGAGTGCACCACAGCTGTGCTGCACACACAGTTTGCTACTTTTTTAAAACTTTTTTAGGATGTATATTAATTGGCCGTCAGTGTTTCTATTGAACATAACTATCTGAGTTGAACAGACAGTTTGCAGGGAAAGCGCTTGGTGCTCATTCCATTAAAAAGTTAATGTTGCTCACTGCCACTTCAACTCATGTTTAACATCAGGTACTTGATTAATAGATTGAAACGTCTTGTTTAAATAAAATTGTCCAGTGGGAGCTTTTTCCGTTTTTTGCACTTCGTACATTTCCTGTCCTGAGCCTGTATGCATTCTGCCGGGATGTGCGCACACTCGTTTTCTCTTTTTAACATCAGTTACTTGCAAATGTTAAAAAAAATATACTCTGGAAACATGAAAAAGGAATTCAAGAAGAGAATTTCATACTAAGTGGGAAAAAAATTCTTATGAACACCGTTGCAACAGTACAGTATACGAGTCGAACTTGCAAAATTGCAAACAAATTGCCACGCTGAGTGGAGCGTACGTTTTTTTAAAGATCAAAGTGGACTGGCGTTCAAAGACCAACTTCATGAGAGACTTAGAAACATGTCATCCCCAGAATCAAAGCTCGGTCCTGTTTCCAGATCAATCATGGAGACTTTTCTGTTCATGAGAAAAAATGTTCACACTTAATGATGTGGTTGTTGCTTACTCTTTATCCTACTGCTCTGTTTGTTGGTACCAAAGAGTCTGAAACTCTGCTGCTTTTTGTGCTCGATGATAAAATCAATGAAGATAAAGGTTGTCTCCGAAATCACACACTCCCTCCCTACTCCCTATGTAAGGAGTTCTCTGTGGTGAACGATATAGTGCACTCATTCAGCAAAATAAAAACACAACTACTCGCTCTCTTGCTGGTTGCAGACGATGACGTCATTGCTGTTGCACCACTAAAATGTGCAGCATAACGCCAGCTGAGGATCATAACTATGAATTATTTCATGAATTTCACAAAACAGTTAAATATAACAAATATATATAAAGTCATGAATTATTTGCACACAGACGATGGTCTCTTGTCTTCCATCAACATTAGGGAAAAACTAACGTCACTCCGTTGAAAACCCTTTACTCTCTTTTTAAAGGGCTTCTAGATTTTGGTAAAAATGCCCCCTAATATTATCAGTCTGGTGTTTCTGTGTCTTGTGTCCAAACTGGTCACTCCTCTAGTCTGTCTGGGATACAATAAGTCCATTTTATATGCTCACTCAGAGTTCAGGCATTATTACAACATGGCATATTCACTAAATAGTGCACTATATTCTGAAGAATAGAATTCTACACGGGCAGTCTTCACATATTATCTTTCATCAGTATCTTAAATTCTGCAAAAAGGACCTCAGACCGCTTGAAGACTAACAATGACACCCCAGAACCGTCTGAGAAAACTACAGCTGGAACATAACCTCTGACTGTATAACAAAAGCTTCAAAGTTCAGATGAAGCCGGAGCAGAGTTCTTTTTGCTTCTGAATATTTTTGTGATTCCTTAGAAACTCAAAGCTGGAGAGAAACAAGAAAACTGGATTAGACCTTGAAAAAAAGTCTTTTTAAAATTAAATATCCAAAGCTTCCCCCCAAGATAGGATTAGAGCGTAAAAAATCTCTCTGCAGTGTGTGTCTGATGTTGTTCTTTTTTCATCCTCTTCATAAAAAGTTCAAACTCATTTATTTCTCCTTGTTGAAGGAATCAGGAAAGATGTCACCCTTTTTTGGGGTTCATCCCCCAGTATCAACAAAGCATGCCAGCTGAACTTCGGCGAGTACTTTGGCAGCGCTGCTACTGGCAGCGCCATACAGGCAGCTGTGGATCGAAGGATTGTTGACCTGTTTGCAGCCAACATGCTGCCTCTTCATGTTGTACAGTCCGACACGTTTGAGAGGCTGATCAAGACGCTGAACCCCTGCAAGAGCGCCATGCTGAGAAGGATCCTGCACAGGTGAATCGTTGAAGAGCATACAGCGTTGAAGGAGTACTTGACTGGGTAATGAATTAACTTTATTTTTAGCATAGCATAGTATACCGCTCCTGTACTTTAGAGAGGCTATTGGAATACGAGCCGAAACGCCCCTCTCTATCCATCTATCCAGCTTTCTATCTACACCCATCAGTTACAGTATGCTGGTGTTGGTCAAATATTCTATTTTAAGTCTGCATGTGAAGGCTTTCCCTGTCTTACCTGCGTACTCCGGGTCCACATGAGGAGGGTAGAAGCGAAAGTTGATGAAGAAGGGGATGGGCATTCCATACTTGAACCACTCCACCACGTAGGGCTGGCCGTTCAGGGGGTGGGACACGTCGCATCCCAGGATGACGTTCTCTCCTGCTCGAGATGTCACAAACTGAGGCTCCTCTCGCACTCCGTGGGCACCTGGAGGTAACAACATTTACAGGTGAGCCTGGTCAACAATCACAGGGGATCTGATGTCCATTTAATCTGATATTATTGTTGCTCGTTGGTGAATATTGTAACATTGTTAATTCTGTGCAACACACAATAAAGAAACTTTGGATTAAAATGGTAAAAACCTAAAGTAGCTAACTTTAGCTGATTGGCTGGACCTGATACTTTTTTCCACATAGATGACTTAGAGTTCAAAATGATGGTCATATGGACTTGAAATAGTAAAAATGACAGAGCTGAAAATGTTAATGTCAGGTTGACAGATGGAGCCGTCCTACATGCATCCAACGGGCACAAAAAATGAAATTCGTGTTCAAAAACAAAAGGTAAAAAAAAGTTGAAACTTCATAATTAACAGCCTGAACTGATTTAACTGACATCAGATTCAAATCATAAATCTTGTTCACAAAAGTAACACTTGTATTTCAGGGCCACTTGAGTCCAGAGAGGAAATAAACACCTGTTCAACTTCACTCTTTGTTTTTTTTTAGCCACTGTTGACACTAATTCCTCACCTTTTTGGCCTGCTTCTCTAATCTTTGGGCTGCCGTGACTTCACTCAATTTGTGGGAAACAACTTTTGCTAAGCTGATTCCACTAGTTTAACAGAAATGCCAACATGCACGTTAGATATGGATCAGAAGAGAAAGAAAGAAAGCAGACAGGTCTTTAGAAAGCAGTAAGTGTGTGTTTGTGCGTGATAACACAAACATTTGCTCGGCTACAAGTGCCATCAGTCAGGACAGCAGAGGCTGCCAGTGACAAATCCAACACAGAACCAAGGCCAGTGGGCTGGTAAAAGCAGGATTAACGACACATGAATGTGATTTATCTCAACATCTATTTCATGTAATTTGTCTGACAGAATGTGGGTGGACAAAAACACAAAAGTGTTAATGTGACAGTTATCTTGGACCTTCAACCTTTTACAAATACAACTGGCTCAGTGATGGAGCGGTCCCAGTGAAAGTGTGTGTCTGTTTTCTAGCTGCTGAATTGATTCCAGGCGAATTACTCTGTAGCTTTGCTTTATGAGCGGAAACCTGGTGTGGTAACATTTTACCAGTAGATACAGATAATCAGATGGGCTCACTGCATGTCCCTCAGTGGCCTGTAGGAAGCCAGGCAGGCAGCTTCTTCTGTACCACACACGATGGCCTGCTGCCTTACATTGGAACTTATTAGGCAAAGCAAAAAGTACAAGCTGACGTGTGAGCAAGAAACCAATGGGACTCCATTTATTACATCTCCATATACCTTAAAAGTGTACAAATAATTAGTCCCAGTGTTATCTACAGAGATAAGAAAAGGGACCTGCAAGATCTGTGATTGGTCATTCTGTGTTTTACAAAGCCATGGTGGTAAGTAGTGAAGACAACATAGATCATGTTTTTAAAAAAAGCTCTGGTATCTTTTCCTGATCTGTGATACATGTTTAGCAAAGCAGATTTTACATCAGGCCTTCTGTTCACTTTCATCACAACTTCTTATCTTAAACGCACCCTGAAGCCTGATTTAAACCTGCTCACTGAATCTACACAGGGAATACACTAAACGTGATTTAAAGCCTATGTTGTTTGAATGATCGATAGTATTGAATAGTACCAAAGCTTTTAAAAAACTACAAATCTTCAGTCATATAGTTAACCAAAAGCTTCTCAGTGCCAGAGAGAGGAAGCAGCAGTGGACCATTCAAATTCACGGGTCAGGTCAACTAGATAATGAGTGATAATGGAGATGAAATATTGCAATCATTTGCCTGTTTTTGTATTTAAATTGCAAAACTACATTGGCAACTTTTTAGTACCAAAACAATGCTAATGTGTTTGTGCAATTGAGACAGTTGTGCAGGAGTTTACCTGCAATTTTTGGTGGTTAAAAATCAAGAAATGACCCAGTTTTGTTTGAGTAGGACTTCTCTTTTTGTGGCTGTGTTAACAGATGTCCATATACATTTACTAGAAAGGTATTGAGGTTTAAAATTCTGAAATTGTGACATCCCTCGGCTACACTGGACTTTGGGGCGGCAGTAGCTCCAGTAGCTCAGTCCGTAGGGACTTGGGTTGGGAACCGGAGGGTCGCCGGTTCAAGTCCCGATGCGGACCAAAATATGGAAGTTGGTCTGGTAGCCGGAGAGGTGCAAGACCACTTCTCGAGCACTGCCGAGGTGCCCTTGAGCAAGTGCCCTTGAACCCCCACCAGCTCAGGGGGCGCCTCCTGTGGGCTGCCACCGCACTCTGACATCTCTCCATTAATGCATGTCCACAGGTCGTGTTTGTGCATGTGAGAGAAGCATGTCTCTCAATAACAGAGTGAGAACCAGAATTTCCCCTCGGGGATTAATAAAGTATATATACTGTATATCTATATAATAAAAAAAAAACACTGTGCTCTGTGTTTGCTGTGTCGCCCGCTTGTTACACAGCCAAAATGGGAGCTGAAGATGGGGATTTTATCTCAATGTGTAGAGCTTTTTCCAGCTTCTTCTTTATGTGTATAACATAAATATAAATGTGAAAAACAATTGCTTATGGTTGACTTACTGCAACACATATAATATGCAAACACAATATGACTGTAGACTTTGAAGCTGTCAATCACCACACTAGATCTAGCTTCATACGGAAGTTCATTAGCTGTAGCAGCTAGCCACAAGCTAGCATCCAGCACAGTGTCCTCGGTATGTTTTGTTGTGAAGCTACAAAGCTGACCAATCACAGTTGTTGCAGTCCACTGCGACATGTACATCATGTTGAGATGTTGAATGAAGAAAAATGAATTAACGTGTGAGAGAATAGAAACAGTCTTCCTGCTTGAACTTATGCTGAGCTCCCTTAGTAGTTATGCTGCTTGGGCCCTAGACTGCGGATATATTTGTCATGATGCATTTAACATGTCTCTCCTCCTCTCCCCTTCATCTGTTCATCATTTTTATCAATACCCAGTCAGATGCTTTATAAACTGAAAGTGTCTTTGTCACAGCACAGAGGAGCAGAAGTAAGATTTTACTCACCAGATCACAAGAGTAATACTTCGACCAGATTTCCAACAATAGTAATTGCCTAGATATACTACAAGCAATGCTCCACAGGGGAGGAAATAGTTTTGTTTGTGTTGTAATTTCTCCCTCTGCAAATGAAATGCAAGTGGGTGAAACTCAGCAGAAACAGAACCAGGGCGATGGTTTTGCTTGCTCAGCTTCACTGACACACAGAGGAAGTCTGGACATCTTTCTTAAGAAAAAGCTGAATCTTTCATTTGTTAACTCACTCGTTTAGATCGACTCCAGTTAGGAATCTGTTAGGAGTCAGTGTAACCATGAAATGACATGTATTCAGACAGATATTAAATAGAAAAACAGATATCACAGGGCAGTAAAATGAGATGAAACCATCAGAGAATGCTGACAATCGAAGCCTTACATGGTATGTCCTTTGAAAGAAGCCTTTTTTTTGTATTCCCTAAAGGGCAGAATTTATATTTCTAATTTTATTTAGCTCCCTTACGTAAGAAGTAAACATACCTTTTTTTTCAGGAGGTGTTTTTTTATTTACCGTCTACCTGAATCTGTGCGAGGGCAGAATGATTTGGATGTTTAATGCCACAATCTTGAATTTCTATACTTCCTTCTGACTTGACTCTGATATTGAGTGTCATCTACAATCATGTAGATGCCTAGTGTCACTGGTCACACTGGTGTTGTGACTAGTTGTGTTAGCCAGTGGTAAAATTCTCACTGTGTCACTCGTGTAATTTGATTTTTTTTTGTACTATGCATTAACACAATGTCTAGACCGTATGTAGATGATAAACAGAAGAATAATGTGTATCAGAATGGGACAGTGGGGGGTATGATGCTTTGGACTGTGTTTGTCTAAATTTATTTCAGAAGAGGAAAAAGTTCAGAAAAAGCAGCAACCAATCAAAGGCTGACATTCTGCTGAGCTTCAATCCATCTCTTGATGTTTCTCCATTTTTCTATTAGCAGAATAATCTTGTTGTGGAAGAGAGTGAACTAATTATGCCGGTAATAATTGAATATCCATTCAAGGCCAGCAATAAATTCTTAATAGTGCAACCACAAATTACCCTTCTTGACTTTTCAAATGCATATTAAGGCTGCAGCAGAAAAGCATGAAAAGCTTTCAAAGTCACCTTGAACTGAGATCGATATGAAGATCAACTAATCGTCTGGGTTTTGCACTAAACAGGAGATGTTTATCTTATAATTAGGCCTAATTGTGGATGTCTAATGGAATAAAAGCACATGCACTTTCAACGTGATATGTATATCAACCAAGGGCTGTTTCTCTGGACAAAGAGCTGAGTGGTTCAGGAATATCTCCATATTCATCATTACGTTCACAGGTCTATTATTTCCATACAGCACATAGTATAAAGCACCTCTGAGCAGCATATATCGAGTGCATTACATCACTGAGAGGCTGTGTGTGTGTGTGTGTGTGTGTGTGTGTGTGTGTGTGTGTGTGTGTGTGTGTGTGTGTGTGTGTGTGTGTGTGTGTGTGTGTGCGTGTTGGAAGGAGCCTGTGGATTTGTGATTTGATGTGTGCGTGTGTGCTCCCCTGCGCGCCGTCAGAACCAGATAATAACTGAGCAAGTGTGCCTTTCCCAGTGGTGAAACCCCCCCCACCCCCACCCCCTCACGCACACACACATACGCACGCATGCTACCTCAAGCCGCTGTACGTGTTGATTGGCTGATGGTGACATCATAGCAGATAGCAGAAAAACAGGCCCACTGGAAGGTATGACTTCACTGTTTATTACTGATGAGACAGAGAGGGAGCGAGAGAGCTGGAGACAGCGCGAGGGGAAGCAGAGCTGATTCGTTCACACACACACCCCAGAGGGCATAGCTCATTTACAATCAAAGACCCAGGGGAGGCCACCGTCGTAAGGTTTTAACCACTCAGGTGCACAGTAACACACACACAAGTGAAGGAGAAGGGGCGTTTAAATTACCTAGGCATTCGTGATTGTTACCAGGAGTACTGCAACACAGGTGTAAGGTAAATCATGTGCCACATTAAAGCCACCATCCACAATCATTTCAAATATATCGTGCAGCCGTATTAGAAGAATCAGAGAGTGACACGACAAGTGAGCAAGATGAAGATGTCTATTATGTGAGCTAAAAAACCTTTGGTGTTGACCCTGTCACTGAAATCAATTTATAGGGTCAATTGTAGCATTGAACGGATCACCCTGGGGAGCCACAGGCCATCATTTTTAAGGGACCATGAACACTCCTGTGGCTGTGCCCCTGCCGTGATTGGCAGTTTTATTTTGCTTTGGGAGCAGCTCTCTCCTGGTACGATAGAGGCAGAGTGAGAGAACCTGGATCCAGGTCTGTCTAGCTGTAGCATGCACGACTATGTGGCCATGGCAAAATCTATACAGTTTATACTTTGAGGGTTGCAGGGGGTCTGGAGTCAATTCCAGCAGTAATTTGGCAAGAGGCAGGGTATACCCTGGCCCGTTCACCAGTCAATCACAGGGCTGACATATAAAGATTGAGGGGGCCAATTTTTGAAAGAGCCAATTAAAGCAGATATTAGCAAAACGGATATCACAGGGCAGTAAAATGAGATGAAGCCATCAGAGAATGTTGACAATTGAAGCCTTACATGGTTTGTCCTTTGAAAGAATCCATTTTTAAGTCCTTCTCCGATACTTGACCACAGTAACTCAAAGCACAAAGTAACTCACAACTCAGCAGAGACGAGACATAACAGAACACCAGTTCTGCCTCCTTTCTCTGGAGGACCAATCACTGCTGTGTGATGGATAACTCTGGTGTGTTTTTTTCTCAGGAAAGCCAGTTTGCAACACCAAAGTAGTAAAGCTGCAAGGACTTTTATCAGTGCAGCATTAACTGATTCAGCTAAAAAGAAGTTTTCCTAGGGCAGCACAGTAAATATCGTTTTCATTGTTATCATGGGAAAACATGGGACAAATAGCACAATGCAAAAATCACATGGAGCCTGAACTAGCCTGAGATAAGTTGATGTAATTGTGTTGGCAGTGAGAGGTTAGCTAGAATGACGGCTACAGAAGGAGAGAAAAGTGTAAAAATGTGGATTATATTATGTTCTTTATTACAGGATGGTTTACCTCTGATTGGTCAAAAGATTTACTGATTTACAACACCCCACCAGCTGTAAAGCATTCAAACATGTGCAAGCTATCAGTTGTTGCATTTTAATTACTTCCAAAAAAACTGCACTGAACTTTTAACATTCAACAAACATTCTTAAGACATTGTAAACTGATTTTATTCCTATCGTTTTCTCATATTGCTCGGAAAAGAAAACATCTAGGTATTAATTGTGCGTTGATGATACACATGGGCTCCTCAATACTCCAGCAAGCTGCAGAGTAAGACCCTCCTCCTGTGTGATTTACAAGTGAAATAATTGTCTCCATGTTTTGAGGTGTGACAGATGAACGGTTCCTCATTTTGGATGTACCAGGAAATCAGAAGATGTGTGACATTAGAGTTCTATGACAGAGTACAGACAGATATATTTTCAAGTTGAAGCATCACAGAATATTGCATCTCTACGTTTAATCAAGGTGGCAAAAAATGCCGTGCATGAAAATTCAGTGAGATTGCAATTTAAACAACACAAGCACGGCATGTTGAACACACAACACTCTCTCAGCCGAGACTCTCTTGGCACTTAAAGCTCCCCCCCGTTCATGTCTCAGCTGGTTCCTCTGGCTCGATGCTGACTCTGTCTAGCAGTGACAACCAGCCCATTCTGCTAAGTGCCAAACAAAACTGAAATATAAATGAGATTTTCTCACAATGCAACATACATTATTGATGACTGTAGCAAGGTCAGTGCATTATAATCCAGCCTATTATTCTAGCACCTGCACTTAGTCTTCTTGTTTCTTATTCCAAAGTTAAACGTGACTGTGGTGGTAATAAAAGAACAGCTATGTGGAATTAATGGAGGCATTAATAATGTTACTAAGCTGAGGGGATGTACAATGCTAGAGAGGCTTAAAACAGCATTATTTCCGTCGCTACATGTGCTCAATAGGATACAGGAGAGGTGAGCCTGCTGGAGTTAGTTTAAGAGTCATCACTTTACAAGTTTTTGCATAAGAGTCGAGTAACTCACAGAGTATGTGTAATGTGGTAGAATGTGTCTTCATTCTCACTGTCACATGATCTCCAGACTCCATCACCACCTGCTAACAAACTTGAGGAGTTTTTTAACTGGTCATGAAAAAGTCTGAAATTAAAATTGCGGCCTCTTTATGAGTTACATAAGCAAAGAAGACCATCAGCATAAAGATTTATTCTTAATATAGAGTGTTTTTAAGGCATGTTACCACTGCTAGTAGGGGTAGGTGTGAGACGAGGAGATTAACAGCACGCTGAAGATTGAGGCTTTTATTGCATTTGCACTGCAAAGAGTCCGTGCATGTGCGAATAAGCAGGATGAGGGGGTGACGGTGGCATAGCGTTTAGTTCACGACCCATGTACAGAATGGCTGTCGTTTTTTCAATAAAAAAACTTCCATCGAATTTAGAATTGACAGCCCTGATGTACAGAGGCTGCAGTCTTCCAAGCGGACGGCCCGGGTTCAAGTCCAGCCAGCAGCTATTTCCTGCATCCTGCATCTCATTCCCAACTCTCTCTCTCTCTCTCCTTAACTTCCTACTTAATCCAGCCTTCTCTTATAAAGGCATAAACCTCCCAAAATAAATCTAAAAAATAATAATTTCTCTGAGTACAATAAAAAAACTTAACATATTAGCCTCTCAGTTTGGATCAATCTGGGCAAAGCCGTGCTTTAAGCACAATACTAATCTGAGTATATGCAGTGACATGATGACGACAACGACAAAGTTTATTATTCTCATCATCCTAGTGCTCATGCCTAATCCTCGTTCTTTCCATCATTACACGCATCACCATTTTCTACCAAAATCTGGATTATTTTGTGGTCTAAAGTTATTCAGTGTAAACTAATGAACCAATTTACAGCACAAGTGTTAAATGTCAAAAATCTGTGCATTTCTGTTTATAACTAAGGTTTCTGTTCTTTAGCTTGGAGAGCTGATGATTGAATGTGTCACCGTTCACTCATTCTCTTTTAAATAGATTTTAGGGTCAATCTGGGTAAAAGGGAAAAAACTGGCAGATTACTGCATACTAAATAAAAACTATCCACCATGTTACTACTAGTACTAGTAGTACGAAATAAAACAACAAATCTATTTATTTATGAGTCCAAAGAACATCAAGATTGTTTTCTATCCCAAAGCAGTCCCTGTGTAAGATCAAAGAGAGGTTTAGATTAATAAAGCACATTGTGCATAACCCTGTGAACTATAATCTATTCATTAAGAAATACCTCTGCAGGGAGAAGGTGTTCAATTGGAGAGAGCAGTCAGTAAGGATGAGCTGTGCAAAAACGGGTTTATTTGGAGCTGAGACTCGGTTAAACTGGGGGAAAACAGGAATCCAAACATTTTGCCGACAAGTGCAGTGAAAATGCTTTGCTCATTTGTGTTTTTTCAGTGTGTGCTACAAGCCTCAGATATCAGGGTGGCTTAAAACACTAATGCTACACCAAAGGGTGGGGGACTTGACCTAATTCTGGTCTCCTGCTCTCAAGCAAGCTTCCCTCATCATTTGGATTTCAAAGGAGATCTTTCCAGGGAGTAACAGTGTCTTATCCCTCCTGCACCATACAGAAGCGCTAAGAAAAGCTCATGTGGTGCTCGTCTTGATTTTGTTACACTGTAAACATCTGTGAAAAGTCTGGACAGCAAGAGAACAGGGTTGACTTTAAAAAGCCTGTAATCCTGCTAACAATTTCCATTTGTTTTGAGTCCATGCAAACACGATCACCATGACTCTGCCTGGTTTCTGTCAGACGAAACTTTTAACACGCACTTCGGGTCAGCCTGTTCTATCATGGTGTTGCCGTCAACAAAAGCATTCTGTCTATTAATCCTATTCTTCTCCATGACCCACTTTTCCTGGTGCTGAAGCTTATTGTCTGTGTCCTGAATTCCTGGATGAAATGCAGATATTAGAGTTCTGAGTCAGGGGGAGAACATTGCAAAGATCCTGTAAAGGGTTAGGGTTAGGACCAAAGATTTGGGGAATGAGGACATAAAACTAGCAATGTGTTAATATGCAAGATGTATCAACGGCTCTAAAACAAGCCAGGTCAAACCAAGAATCCTAGAACCAAGCCCATATATAGCAATGCTTGAGCAGAATACCCTGGGTGCATATTATGCAAATGTATGTTTCTTTAGACAGGAAATCTCTTTTCTTCAGTCAATTGATCCTGTCTATACCTTGTGCAGTGCCATTGCTTAGAGGAGATGGTGTCATAACAACTGACAGTGAACTTTGCTACAAGTCGATTGGCTGTTAAAACTGGTGAGATGCATCATGGTCTGCTGAGACCAAACTTGTAAAACAAGACAGAACAGTCTGAGAACGTTGCAGGGAGACGTTTCAGCGGTTTGAACTGGTGCGTCTCAGGCAGATTTATGCAGGTGGACTCGGATGCCGTCGCCTGCATCTCACCTTGTCATGTGCCTTTGCCTTCAAGGTTTACCCTGGGACCCTGTTTCTGCTTTCATTCACCACCTACTAGTGACGTTCATAGCCCCTGACATTCTTTGTAAAGGCAGGATGTCTTGTCTTTTACCCAAGAGTCTTAGATTTTTAAAGTGTGTCTGTAGGAGGTACAAAGACATGCATTTGAGCCTCTTACCTCCTGTTGATTGGCTGGAATTAAGGCCAGATGGCTGAGAGTGGATCAGTGGACAAGTTCAGTAGTGCTCACAGAAACGGGGGCAACTCAGAGACTGAATGAAACCAGTATTCGACTCTGAACACATTGAGTATTTCATAAAACAAGCCTGTAGCTGAATAAAAAAGTAACTCTTTATTCATGTGTGCTGAATCTGTATGCTATATTCCCCCTTTCATCTTGCCACTTTTGGACCAACTTCCTGTTGGCCTTGCTAACAAGTCAGCAAGCGGCAACATTGTCAAACATTGAAAACATGGACAACATTACAAGTCTGTACATCAAGTACAAACTATGCTTTAGCATACTTTTGGTACAAACTAAATTCACGTTATCCCTCTAGCTTATGGTGGTATCTAAAGGCAGATGACTACGCAACTTAGGCTATGCTACACATTCATGCTGTTGGACTTCAGGTCAAAGGCCAACACAGGGACTAAGGAGCATGCGCAGAACATCTGTTTCAGTTTGGTTCTGAATGAGGCACAAACATATAAATGTTAAAAAAGAGTAAATCGATGCCCAACCGCATTATCTTAGTATGTTAGTCCGACTTCAACTTTGAGAAATTCGACTTAAAACGATTTCAGTCGGAAGAACATGTTTGCATGTATTTTAAAAGTCCAGTTTTAATTGGACCAACACCATAAATTGACTTTATCTAACTGTATGTAAATGAACTGAGTGTTTAGCCTTCACTGTTCAGATGAAGGTTGTGTGTTTCCTTCTAGCAGCCCTGCAGGTGCTTTCACACCTGCCATGCTGCAATTGAATCAAACTCTGACACATCTGCACCCTCGGTACAACTCGTTTAGGAAGGTGAGAACGCCCTCATCAAACTCTGAGAGCTGCTGTTGGAGCATTTCCAAGTGATGCCTGGTACATTGTGTTCAGAAAAAAATAATGAGAATAAATACTGTCACATTATAGGATGACTACGTAGAGATGTGTTCTTGTCAGTAGTGGTGTACACAAACAATCCTGCATCTGTTCAGTTGTCAGCATGATTTACAATCTACAGCCTGCTTCACTTGTTTTTCCTTTTTAAGAAACTGTGAACAGGTCATGAAAGCTTTTCATCACTTCCAGAATTCCTCATTTATTCTACTGCATAACAGGAGCAGATCATGAATGGAGAAAAAAATACACATTGACATTTACAATTTCAGCATCAGCATCTGTCAGATAGCATTAACCAGGGAGGTGAACATTATTGCTCAGTTATTATGACTGAGAGAATAAAGTGTCACTAAGTCAAGTCTAGTTGCACCAAACTGCAACAGATGCAAAAGTAGAAAGTGTGTATTGATGCAAAAATGGATGAAATGAAGGAAAAACGGTCATAATCATAACTCAGTTGACCAAGTTGAACATTTCATCAGTCTAATAACGGCACTATCACAAACTGTAGTAAAGTAGGAGAAACAGCAGAGAAGCTCTAAACGTTATAGACTAGGTCTCAAAACTATCTTTTATTATTTCACTTTCTTTAATGTTTCTCTTCTTCAAAATCAGGACCTGGTCATTTAATCAGCTAGAATCACTGAAAAGGCGTTATCAAGGTAAACATCTGTTACTTTTCAGTGGAAACAGGTGGTGCGGCAAGCTGAGCTGCCACTGGCTTGTTTTCTAGGTGCTCATAGGTTTAAGGTCACAATTCTGTCAGTGTTCAATGTTCACAAATTAACTGTAGATAACAGAAGCAGTAAAACCAAAAAGAATTAGCATTTAAAGGCAGGGTTGGTAATTTTTTCTTAAACTAGCATGATTTTGAAAGTAGCATTCCTCCAGTGCTCCGTCAACACCCACCCCCTCCCCTCACTGCTCCCTCAAAAGCCACGCCCCTAATTTACATGGACGAGCGCCGTTGCTCTAGAAGCGGACCTCAGCTCATCGCTTGCATTGTGTAAAAACTACGTCATCTCATGTCGCATTCAGCTGTAAGTAAACACTAAACTTTATCATAATACATGTAAAAAAAAAAAAAAAAACGTGACTATTTTACTACTCACAACGGCCAACGATAAACTCTGTCATCGGTGACATGCTTTGAGTGTGGGCTAACCCTAACCCGCTCTGGAGAGTGATCCTGCCGAGCAACGCTCTCCTAAAATGTCTCGTTGCCTTTTTCATAACTTATAGTTAAGTATTGAGATTTAGTCTCAATCTTCTGGACAGAAATCTTTGCCTCCTCTGCAACAATATGACTTAAAGCTCAGGTTAATAGTAAATCAACCTTGCTTACATGGTGGTGTAGTCTTCTGATCACAGCGCTTTTATACTACATATCACATTCATGCATTCACACACACATTCATACACTGAAGGCAGAGGATGGTTTGTAAAGTGCCTATTAGTATTCATCTATCCCATTCATACATCAATGTCAATGCCACCGGAGTGATGACGGGTTCAGTGTCTTGCCTAAGGACAATTTGACACATGGACAGCTGGGATTGAACCTCCAACCATCTGATTGAGAAACAACCAACTCTACCATTGAGCCACAGTCAACGCTACTGTAGGTAACAGCTTACTGACCTTAGGAGGTGGAGCTTCTGCTAACAACATATAAACCTTTTTTTAAGAGCATTGTTTTGATTCATCAGTTGACAAAAACAAACTCTTCAACAGAGGCAGCACTAAAATGACAGAACAGTCGACTTTGCCGGCTGATTTGTGTTGCACTTTCAACTCTCTCGATGGTAACATTACTGAGGTGGCTAATGATGGATGGAGGAATCCAATGTGCTACTAAGAAGTCCTTTTAAAACTCTCTTTGACGCAAATGACTCCAGCAGATTTGGAAAGGCACTGAGAGTCATTATTATGGTCTGCAGGAGTGATCCACTAAGAGCTAAATAAACCAATGGCTAATTGAGTCAATCCTGCCCACCACACATTTGCATTTCCAACTACTGGTGTATTTAGGGCTTTATGAGGGATTATTGCAGCAGAAATTAATTTGAGTAAACCCAGAGAATCTAATTTAGAGAGATTAAATGCTCAGGGGAGTTTAAGTTGGTGATTTAAAAATGGATGAGGACATGAAATATAGAAAATTACAATTATTTGTTATAAACCTGGACATAAGCTCATTGTAAAGATGAGACAAAGGGTTAAAAAGACGGTAAACCAGAAATGGACTGAGCCTTTTTGTTTGAACAGTAGAGCCAATTAGAAAGCCGCTTTAACCTCCTTTGTTGACATCTGCTTTTCTCACTTAATGTATCGCGTCTGTAAACCTTTTCATAATGACTTCACCGTCTCTGTCGCAGTTTGTCTTCAATATGGCATGGTAGTCATTTTTTAAATGATGCTAAGGGTCCAAATAGATGACGAAGCAGGGTTTACTTTGGGCTTCAGGATGTGACCATCTTTGACCGACATGGCATTACAATGTGCTGTTATCACTTGAGCTGTTATCCACTTGAATCAGCTCAGCACCTGAAGGACTTTTTCTGGCATTTTCTTTTCAGTTCAACAGTCTAAAAAACAGCGCTGTTTCCCAAAGCATGTTTCGTTATGTGTTTCCTTCATGTACCATCTTCAGTTTGTTTTGTAGATATCTCTGTCATAACATACAGTTTTTGTGTCTCCTGTAATCTCCTGCTTTCTCCGTTTCCCACAGCAAACAGACCAATGTCAAATTACCTGGTCTTCTTTACGTGGATTGATATGGTAAAAGTTAGTCCTCCAGAGTTTGTGATGAAAGCCGCGTCCCTAGCAACCGTCCACTTTTCTTAGTAACGGTTTGTTATTCTTAACAACAGTGATCTATCGAGGGGATAGCAGACCATTGCTATGCATAAGTGGCAAATCAGAATAAAGTATTTCACACAGCCATGTGCTTTGCTGGATGCTCGTTATTAAAGGGGTTATATGTAACTTTCAAAAATACTGCGTTTGTAGCGATACCGCATGGACGTCAGGCGAACTGCCTAACGGCCTAATGATTTATATATAGCTACAAGTTACATATATATGTAACTTTTTACGTGTATAAATCGTTTTTTATCGCCCATTAATAAGCGAACGTTTAACTGATGTGAAAAAGTAGATGTTCACTGTCTATCTGTGTTGCCTGTATACAATTTGCCCCGGGTCCGATTTTCCACTAAAGCTCCAGACAGTGTCATTTTATTTGCGTTCTCAACGTCCTCCTCACTCCGCTCCGCTTACAGAAATCAACAGTACAAACTACAAATTCATCACACACTCCTAGTCTTCACCTGCACAGCCAGAGGCCGCCTTCACCACACTTATATCAGTCCTAGGAGCTCTCACAGGCGGACAAACTAATCACATGATCCTGCTCTCAGGCAGTGCCTGCCAAGACTGTCGTTTGTAGGATGGAGAATGAGACACACAGACTCCTTCACAGACTCTCACATGTGCATGACCACTTACCTCCTCTGTAAACATTATGCCGGTTAATATCCAGTGTTTCAGGGGCGATGTTGATGCTCGTTTGTGTACGTACGAGCACGTGTGACGAGCACGCGAGGGAGCACGAGCAACAGGTTACTGGTGCAGTTCGCCTGACGGCCATGCGGTATCGCTACATACGCAGTATTTTTGAAAGTTACACATAGCCCCTTTAAGAAAGAGTCTTCCTGTCTCCACACATCCAGTTCTTTTGGTGTCAAAGTATCTCTTCATTAACTGTCTGTAGTTTCATTTCTGAGGTTGGGTACATCAGCTATGGGGCATTGTTCCAAGTGTCCTCAGAGTTTAAACATGTAGATGAAACCGTTTAACTCTGACGTTTTCACAATGTCATCACATAAAACAAACGAGTGGAAATAAACCTCTAAAAACCTGACCTCTAAATTAAACAGAAACTGTGCTAAGTCTAAGATGTTATAATGCAGTACGCTGAGCCAAGGGCATTCTGAATGTCGGGTTGATGAATGGGGACAGTTCAATCGGAGAGAAAATTCCTCCTTTGTCGAGTTGTTCTGTCCTACAGTGGCTGACTCCACAGTGGCTGATCTTGTGGACTGTTGTAATTTCCGATCATTGTGAAAGTTAAGTGAGAAAGTGAAAGCTAAATTGAAATAGGCTTGTCTCCATGGAAGAGACGGTATATTGAGAGACGTAATTATATTTCATTAAAAACAAATCTGTGATGGCAGCAGCATTCCCTGAAGCCTGTACATTTTTACATGCAGGGGAGACACACTGCATGCACAGTGGTCAGCTCTGTGACGACTGATTGTGATATCACAAAGACTTTTGCTTGCTGAAATTGTTGTGCTTTGACTTGGGTCAACACCACAGATAAAAGATAGAGGTGTTCGTCTCACCTGGAGCCGTTGATTGACCAGCCTCTGAGTGTTATGATTTCACTCAATAGCTCGTCAATACAAAGCACCACACATCCCAGTGTGTCCAACTTCTATACAAAAGCACTACAAGTCACTGTTTGCAAGGGGGAAACTAAAATTCACAGAGTAGAGAATGAAATATTAAAAGGATGCAGTGCGGACAGCGAGCTTGGGGGCATGCGATCGGGGGCGTGCTGTTAGGACAAGTGCTATTGGTTACTATTAAAGACAATCAATATCTGCAACATGTCCCCTCCCTAGCTCATGAATTTATGCAGAATACATAAACATGCTAGCAGTTCCAGGGCAACTTCAAGCAAACATGAGCTCAGACCTCATAATGATTACAAACACAAACATGGTTAACAATGATTGGCTGGTGTGTGTTTGTAGTTCTTTGATCAGCCAAACACAATATCACTCAAACTATATTCGTAAGGTGAATTCACTGGTTTGGTGAATCTGCTGTCATTTATATCATACCCACAAAACATCTACTGCAAACCTAAGTCAAACATGTCTCCAAATACACAGGCTTATGATACGAGTGATACATTCTTAGAAGTGTATTTGAATCTCTTTCTTGTTTCTCTTATGTAACATGTATAATGCTAGTGCTTGTGTTTCCTTGTGTGGACCTTGAATACATTTAGGACTTTCCTCCTTAATGATTTATGAATACAAGCTATTTTCTTCTGTCCCAGTGGTCTTTGAGACCCCATCCCTGTGCATCTTTAATGTCTCAATTCATCTTAATTACTTTAAATTATAAATTTGACATTGCATATCTTTGTGCTGTACACTGATGAAGCTCTCTGTTTATTCTAGTCCTGATTGTTCAAAGACACATTACTGAAAAATACTTTTCTTTTATTCTCTTCTCTGTCTCACCAAACTTATCTCAACAATCTTTTCTGCTCAAACCTTTGCAAAGTTGTTTCTTTGAATCAAACGTTTCCTTTCAATAGAAACACCTCTGATATCTTATCAACTCACGTTGGATACTACTTGTTTAAACCAAAGTTTCTTGATTTTTTTTTCTTCAAAGAGTAGCCGCTTACATCAGAGGTTTGTCTGCTATTCAGTCGTCATTGAGTTTAACTCAGCGCTTCTGGCTTTACAAATCACACACACACTGAACTGATGATGGCTGACCATGGTAAGTAATACTAAATGGCTAACCTGTTCAGGAACAGCACTGGGTTGTACCTGTTATGCATAAGTTCGAACGTAGTCCTAGTTTCAAGTGTTGTAATTTTAGGACGGAGTTTATGCACTACTAACATTTAAGGCTTACATAGTTTCACCACAGGCTGAAGTTACAACTTAAATCTGACACCTCGCATGCAGTTGGTATAATCTTCTCCATAAAATAGGGTGATTGTGTTGAAAGGTGGGATAACTTAGAGGACGAGCAGAGGGTTTAACCAGCTGTTTGGCATCAGCATTGCTTTGTTATGTACTCTAGCTTTCGTTTTCCATGAGTGGAGATAATTTTATCTGCCCAAAATAGAGTACCGTTAAATGACCTTATGTGTTATGGTAAAGATTTCACCACTCAATGTTAAAGTGGTTAATTCACACAAGCTGTAGATTAATGGTGTAGACTTAGGAGTTATCACGTCATCGTAATGCTTTGTCATATTTTACATACATCTTCATCATGTTGTGAGGTAAAGTCAGTTAACACTTATTTCCAGTCGTTAGTCTGTGCAGAGAAAAAAAGGCACACCGTAACAAACACTGCATTAAGAAAAATGCTTTTCACTGATTGGTCACATGAAGTTAAAACGACATTTTTGTGACAATATTTTCGTTAGTTTGAACTAACACTCCATCAGTTGAAAATCAAAACTAACAAAAATAACAAAAAATGTCCCCATAGTGCAACCAAACAATAACACAACTTAAAGGTCACATATTCTCCTCTTTTTCAACCAGTTAAATAAGTCTCAGAGCTCCACAAAACATGTCTGTGAAGTGTTTTGTGCTAAATCCACTCTGATCCTGTATTTGATCATGCCTATAAACCCCTCTATTTCAGCCCTGCTCAGAACAGGCTGTTTCTGTAGCTTTAAATGCAAATGAGCTGTGTTAGACCACGCCCCTCTAGAAGGGTTTGGGTTGCTCTGGGTTTCTTGCATCATGCCCTGTTGTTTACAGTGGAAAGGCAGACTCAGAGGGCTGAACAAACACCTAGCTGTGGGAGTGTCACCCACCTGGGGGAGGGGTTACTGCTCTTTGTGATGTCATGAAGGGAAAATCTCCAACCAGCTTGCTTGAGCAAACATTTTCTGAAAAGTTGAGCAGACAAAAGATGGAGAGGATAAACTTTTCTTTTAATTGCGGGGTTTATAGACTGACTAGGGACACATTAGTGTTAGAAAACCATGATACATTTTATTTTGCTTGATATGTGACCTTTAAGTTAGAACTGGTTTACACGTAGAGTTTAATGTGGTCTTAACACCCAAACGTCAGACAGACCCTTTAAGGAGCTGGTGCAACAGGCCTCTTGGTCAGTTCAGAGTTCAGACAATCATATCAGAGCGTGTCACCAGCCTGCAAACTGACCAATCAGATAACAGGAAAATGAAGCTATTAAAGGTGGTTTTATGTCCAATGTCTCTGCAGATCATGTTATTGTCTACAGATCTTTCTGACAAATTACAAACAAGAGGGGTAGAGAGGGGAGATAGTCCACTAATCAATCATGGGAAACATTATTCTTTTGGTCAAATAGAAAAAATAAAAATGTAATAAAATTCGCTCCAGGCCTTGGTAGATATCAAGTTTGTGAGATCTGGAAAGATATGAGGTCACAGTGATCTTTGACTACCAAAATCAGATCAGATCATCTTCGAGTCAAAGTGGACATTTGTTCAAATTTAAAACTACATTTCCTCTGGATGTCATGCTGTAGATGTCAGGTTCACAAGAAACTATGAGAGTAATGTGTTTCACCCAGACATGACGACGTCAAATGACTATCTGAAATGTCCTCACTTCATTATTATATCCTTTTAGACAATTGTGTGTAATTACCGTAATTAGCAAATGGATTTCTTAACTATGGTGAATGCATTGCTTGAGAGATCACAGCGGCCTTTGACCAACATGATCTAATCAGTGATTCTTGATACCAGGTGAACATTTGAAGGTTTTTCCTCCATTGATTAATAAGAAATGCAGCTCTTCAGATATGAACAGCTCATGCTGTACCATCCCTGGTTCTTTTCTTTTCAACCAAAGACAAACGAACAGGTGACTTAACACACCTATATCAGTAGACTTACAGTAAGTAGCCGTGGACATCATGTTTGTACACTCCTTAGAATCTCTCTGTGCTGTTTCATAACTTGACTCAGATAGATTTTTCTTCGGAACCAGCTGGTGTCATCTCTCTTCAGCCAAAACCCCTGGCTGTTCTTTCTGGCTGCTTCTGAAGATTACTTTAAGGCCTGATGTAAGCTTTGATCAAACCCTTCACTAAACTGGATGTGGATGTGAATACAGATCAGCAGGACTTCCCGTCTAAGCTATTTCAAAGTTTCAAGGCATTGTCTTCTCTTTTCCTAAAATGCCTCGTGTAGCCGACCGTGTGTACAGTAGACATTACACTTACAGGTCACAGGAAGCAGGTCTCAGTGTCTGTGGACTACAAGTCACATCTTCCTCCAGTCAATGTAGTCATTTTACACAAACAAACAGAGACACACACAAACACACTAAGATTTTCTATATGACGAGTAAGATGTTTTTTCTTCTTTTGGTCGCGCACTGTTGCCTGAAAACATAACAAGTTCGGACATGAATGGCGGTGCACGCTAATGTTTGCTACCACATTAATGGTGTAGTATAAGAATGGAACATCACCAGGCAGACAACATAACAGTTTCGACTGTACATTTAAATACCACATATACGCAACACTACACTTTTGAGTAGTCATTGTAGACAAACACGCGCACACGCACACAATACCACAATACCACAATACAACTAAGCTCTTTAGGTAAGTAAGAAGTATTACCTTAATGTAAACCATCTTAGCTTTAAACATAAGTCCCACAAAAGGTAAGATTCATGCTTCTTAGCAGTGCATCATTTTAAATGTTTTGTATCTTTTGTATCTGTCGAGGGTGTTGTTTTTCACATTTACCTGCTAGCAGAGCTGCTAAATGTTCAAGTGAGTGAATAAAGCCGACTCTTCTACCTATTCTACTGAAGTGGCTGTTCCTTTTTCAACTAACAAGGCCTGCAGCTCAGCAACTCAGATCTTACTAAAATGTTAGCACTTATACTATACGCCACACTACTACACCACACTAAAAAAGAACACATAATGGCTCGAAGGAATACTTTCAAACTGTTTTCCTGTGCTACACAGGGTTGGTACTTATATAAATGCAGATTTATGAGCATAAGAAATGACAGAATTGACATAAAGCATTTCATAACACCTACGTACTATCATACTCAAACTTCTCTGTTTAAAAGCTACACTTCAGCAGCAGCCACCTTCAGAGCAGACAGTTAAAAAACCCAGAAGATCCAGCCTGTGTGGTGAGGATTTGACATCTAGGTGAAACCGGAGGGAAAACTTTATGTGAAATAAATCTCACTAGTCATCACCCGCTATGACTCTGATTAGTCACCACCCGCCTCCTCAGAGGTGTTTGCCAATCAATAAACAAATGTCTGATCCAGATTTGACTGAGTTAAAGGTAGAGGTGCCACCCTGCTACTTCAAGCCTCCGGCTGTTCCAGTGACTGCATGTGGGTGCAGCCCCGCTAACATGTGTGCAGCTGCTTAGCAGGCAGTAATGTGTGTCTGTCATTGCACTGACAAGGTCACAGCATCAGGTCACACCACCATCAAACCACAGCGCAGGATGGTAACGATTTGAATTGGCAAGAAGGAAAGAATTACATTTCTCCTTTACTTTCTTTCATCATTACTTTTTCTATCGAACAAAGTGGCTATTATCGGCCCTGCAGATTAATGCACAAAGATGTGAATGGAAGTCTGGAGCAGATACTGCACAGCATTCACAGATGAGATTACAGGATTCATGGCAGATATGTAGGGCACAAATCTTGTATTGTTTGCAAAATGCTGTCATCCAATCTTCACAGTAAGCACATTTTACCTGCTGCAGGAGGAGACACAATCCCGGCTCTTCTAATATGTCTCTATTTAGACATGACAGCTATTCCCTGCACACCTCGTATCAACATCGCACTCACAGCACAAACAGACAGTTTTCTTCTATTTTCAAACTCTGCTCCGTCTGTAATTCATATTAAAGCCCACACTGTTCTACCCCTGTTCTCTCTAAGTTAGTCTGTTAATTTTCTGTTTGCATGGTTGACCAGCGCTCCTCTTCCATGACCGATGTGTCTGCACTGTTCCTCAGCGAGACAATGTGACCTTTTGATGTAAGGATTAAGAAAAGTTCATGTTCAGCGATAAGTTGTTACCCGACACCTTGAAACTAAACACAGAGGTAAGCAGGCTGATGCATCTTCCTCACCTGTTAAGGATGCTGCAGTGGTCAATGACCTGAAACGACTGCACATTTACAGATTTTTCAAGCCGTAAACACTTATTTACTCCTTCTTACCATGCATTACGGGATTTTCAAGTAGTTTCACATTTAAAAATTGTAATGCCAATAAACAATAAAGTATTTCAAGAATTATTTTATTTTGCCGTTTGTTTCCCTTGAATGTTCATTTTAAGAACATTTGTGGCCTTAAAAGTTGTGACATGAAAGATTTGTTGGTTCATATCCACTGCTCATACAGATAAATGAAAAAAGGAAACCTCCTGCCAATCACTAGCTGCTCTAAATATTTTAGATCTAATTGCTGCTTACAAAAACATTCATTTATCTGTGGTATTGGCTGAAGGTTTTTTCAATTCATGTACTCCAATACTGCTGCCACACAGAAGCAGAGCGCTCATATATCATATGCTGGGCAACAGAGGCTAGAAACAAACATAATACCTCAGTATGTCTATTGCATTCCTTTCCCACTGCTTCTCTAAAAGGTTCCTGTATGCATTCATGTCTTTAGAATTTCCCTCTTGTTTTACAGCATCAGGGTTATAGTGTGTGCGTCTCAGATCTTGGTCTGGATTTATTGTAGCACAGTGGAGGCTATGGCGAGATATCTTATGGCCTGATCCGATGAATGTTTAATGGGTCTGGAGAAGTGTGCGTGGAGGAAGCTGACTGTGCTGCATCAGTAGGCCGGGCTGTAAAACGAGACGAGGAGGAAGTCAGCCGGCTCGGGATGGTTGGAGGAGGGTGAGGGAGAGAGAGGGAGGATAGAGCATTCAGAATAGGAAGGCTACTAAGATGTGTGTTACTACTCACATCTATGAACCATGAGTCGATCAGACTCATTCATGCCTGAGCTAGCAGAGGTATTCGACTACATTCATTGTTTATATATGGACACTTTGAAGCACCTTTACATTTTCTCCAGGGGCACTTTAAACTGGAGCCTTTCAAACTCTGCATCACATTTCCTGCAGTATTTTCAAATGTTTTATGAACCTAAACGAGTAAATCCTGTAGTGAAATCTTATTTTATTTTAACTCTGTTTATTTGTTTGTTTTGAAGGTATGCAATTTTTAATTAGCAGAGTGCAAAGGCATTTTTACAGTCCTGACACAAAAGACAGAGGCTAAGCTCTCTGCTTTAAATAGGGCAAAATAAATCGCAATTTCTGTAACAGTCAACTCCTTTTACTAAAACTTTTACACAAATGTAGTTCCAAACTGATAAATACGGTTATTTTGAATAGATTATGAGTTTTGTTTGCAGGAAGAGATAACTTAAAAACACACAACTCCAATCTTATCCTTCCAAAGTAAAATGTGAAAGGCTATTTGGATGTACTTGATTCAAAACATGCCAAGAAACAAACTCATTTAAGGAGAAAAACCTCCACATTGTATACATTTCACATTGTTCACACTGCTGACTGCGAGTGAGCCTCAGTGCTATGTCTGGTGGATTGAATACAGTTTACCCAGTCATCCATCCAACTGCTTCCTCTGCCTGACAGAGCCAGCTTACATGTGTCCGTGTCTGTAGAGCAGGCAGTGGGTGAGCAGTAAAGAAGCTCCGCTCTGTGGAGACAGGAAGCTCTGAGCTATCAGAAGGACTCTGTCAAGTCAGGGGAAAGTCTTCCTGTGGGGACTTTGGTTCAGTCTGACTGCAAGCGGAAGCTGGTGGCAGGATGTGTTACCATTGTCTAAAAGCAAAGTCAGGATCACTTCAAAGGTTTATTCCAATGTCATAGCAGTAAAGTTTAAATGCCAATGGTTTTAATAAGCCTTGTGAGTGAGGTCCCAGATCTACCACACAATGTCTGAACGGCTGCAAGATCTCTGCAGACTCTCCATCCACACCTGTTTTAACTGAGCACAGAGATCAGCATGTTAAACTTGCCATATCCCCATCCTTGGGGTATTTAAAGGCCTTAAAATCAGCATGAAGCTTCGTTAAATTTCCTCCTGCACCTGAACTGGGTTCTTCACAGTCCCTCCCTCCTCACTGATCAGAGTAAAGCTTCCTCAGCCCATCAGGGACAGTGTACATCTGCCCGTCCATATGTGCAACTATGAGCCGCACACAGCTGCGAAGAGTTTGCTAATGAGGATGATAAACTTTAGGATATACACGGAAAAATAAAATGATTTCACTTCAAAACATAACAAACTACCCCTTCTGACAACATCAAAAAAGAAACTGGTAATTGGAGCAAAGTTAGCAGCAAACTCGTCTCTGTCCTGTGTGTGTATCTCACTCAGAGACTGTAGTGGAATGCACAGATGTGATGGGCTGTTTAGCATCAATGGAGAAAATATAAAATGCATGCAACTGATCCATGTCAATGGCATAAAAATATTGATAAGCTTCATCAAGCTCTTTTACATGCAGCTGACCCTGCTCATAAAGCAAGAGTCAAAAGATGTGATTTTTTTTGGTCCGAGCTCAACTGAGAAAACGTCACGGTAAAATGTCCTGTCAAAGTGAAAGTGAAATATTACTTTACATTGACTCCTGCTTCAGCGCTGATCAAAGGAATTAAACTAAAATAGAATCTTCAATACTCTCCAATTTAAACTCCACAGTGGCAGTACAGGTCATCAATACAGCCAGGTCATTTTTTGATGATGTGCCCACTCTGTGCTCCCTGACTGCAGCAGAAGAGCTTCAGCAATTACTGGCTGGCCGGTTTTTAGATGACTCAGCTAAAGGACACAGCACGGGTACAATATATTCAGAACAAATACCAGAGAGCAATACCTTCCTGAAGTGCTGCTTCAAGTCCAATGCTTCATCATGATCAGTATACCATACACACACTCCTCTCTAACTACTACTATCTATTAAAGTGAAATCTCTCAAATCTGAAGGAGTGGCTGTGAGGGAGTCATACGAGTTAGGGAGTAAGTTTCAAATAAAACAGCAGCTGTCATTATGTGAGCCACATAGATAGTGTCTTTATCTATGTCTCCCTGTGTCTTTCAGCAGTGATATCATTGAAGTAACACAGGAAGGCAATAACAGATAAGCAGTCTTCCCCCCGCAAAGAAATTAAGCGACAGCACCGGGACACTGAGTGTTGTTGCAGACGAGGAGCAGCACTCACAGCTGCTGACTGACAATCCTCACACATCTGTGAATCATGAATAGATCAGACTCATTCATGCCTGAGCTAGCTTAGATGTTGGACTTGATTTATTTTTCTTTATGGACATTTTGAGGAAACTTGCAACTACTTTCTCTGGACTTCAGTGCCTACCCTATTTTTCTTAACGCATTTTGATGTCGTTCCCTGTAGTATTTTTAAATGCTGTAAATGCCTGAACAATAGTCAAAGCTAACGCTGAAATGTATTTTATTTAAATTGTATGTTGTTGTTTTTTAAAACTCTTGTGAGAAACTTCTGGCTTGAGTTGTTTTTGGCGACCCCTGTGGACAAAGTAGTCTTTGCGGAACTTGTCCTATAATTGTGTAAGGCTTAGGCCGTGTTCACACTTGACTTCTTTTTTCATTAAAAAGCGCTGCTTTCAGCGCCTTTTGAGCGCTTTTACGAGAGTGTTCTGTAACCTTAAAAGCAGAATTAGCCTACGGCGCAACCGTGCCGGAGCGTATGGCCGGAGCACGACGCATCAATTTTGCATAGAAAAGAACAAGCGGGACGGGAAGTCAGACACCGATACAACATTAAAACCTCCGGTTTATTTTCAGAATAAAACACTCCGTTTTGACGGTTCAGAAAAACGACCGTACGTGTGTTTGTTTATGTGTTTATAAGGTTAATAAAGAGTTTTATACCACGTACATCGTATTATCTCCCGCTGTCGCGAGTGAATCTGTAAAAATGACCGCAGGAATTCCTTTGTCTCTGCACTCCAGCTGTGCTCTCCGAGCTTCGGACTGAGAACGCAGCTGGTGGGTGTTGACAGACGAGGGTGCATGGAGCCGTAACGGACCAGGCGCACCGCTTTTTGAAAAGGCGTCATCCTTTTTCCTTAGGGTTGTATTTAAAAAAGGCACTGGCAGTTGAAAAAAGACGTCAAGTGTGAACATGGCCTTATATGAGACTTTTAGAGCAGATTTTCAGATCAAAACAAATGCTCTCTTCAGACACACTTCCTTCCTCCCTCAGGTCCCACCTCCCCTGTCCACCCTCCGTCCTGTTTCACAAGCAGCATGATGTGAGGCAGAGACAGCAGCAGACGAGTGCTAATAAGCATCTGGAAGCAAGATTCTGTGATCAGTCTAACAAATGATTTGCATTTCAGAGTTGATTCCGTTGTTAAATGTTTTGTCGAAACTTATTTTCTTGAATTTGGAGGGACTCTCTTCTCCTTCAGTTTAACTCTTGCGTTGA
Organism: Tautogolabrus adspersus; assembly: GCA_020745685.1. Classification (NCBI taxonomy): domain Eukaryota; kingdom Metazoa; phylum Chordata; class Actinopteri; order Labriformes; family Labridae; genus Tautogolabrus; species Tautogolabrus adspersus. Next base: position 6,135,497 of record CM036546.1, on the reverse strand, counting down.
CACTGTCACACCGTCCCTGAGTGGGCGGGGTCATCGCTCTTCATGAGGTGGCAAGGCTAAAGGTTAGAGAGGGAGGGGTTCACAAAAAAACTAAAACATGTATGAAACATGCATGCTACTTTTTAGGAAGTCATTACTTAATCCATAATATGTTTACATCGGGTTTATTTGATTTATGCTATATTAATTAAGTCAGAATGTCACATATCATTACATATCAAGAGTCAGATCCATCCCACCCTGCACACAACCTGTTGCACTCCAGAGTACTGAATGCAAAAACAACCCGACATGAGTCAGGTGTATACACTGGCCTTATCAAAACACCAACACTCTGTGGACTGCTCATGTATAATTGAAAAGGATCTGCACCAGTCTAAAACTACACATGAAGCATCTCTTGCCAACATTTTTTTCCACCAGTCCATCCAGCTGAGCGGCCCTAACACACCAATCCACTGGACCTAAATGGAGGCTGCTGGGAGCTCGAGGGCTGACAGCACAGCCGGTCAGAGGCTCCTCGGCCCAAATACTAGCCTGATTGACATCGAAAGGTTGGTGACTTTTATTAAGCGTCCCATTTGGCCCTAAGCAACATTGGTGCTACTTTACATTACGCTCAGCTAGATAGAAGGAAACATCCAATGCATGGACTTACATGGAGAAATGCCTAGAACTGGGAAAAGGGTCCCATTCATTCCAATGAAAGCTCTGCTCTAGTATTTCTTTTAACCTCACCTAAAACACCTGGTGGCTCTGATGCATTACAACTGGAAAAATGACTGGATTTTGCAGTTGTATACCTTAAGAACCTAATGATTTCCAATCGGGCTTTTAAAGTGTTATTCAGATCGAATCTGATAGATCATATGAAAACAGACACAATGAATTACAGAGAAGTAATGACAAATACGATGTATCGCTATTAGCAACTGCCAATTTGTTATTTTAAACATCTGTATGGGCTCTGAATTTCACAATCAGTGCGTCCCTTATTTGAAGTAAAACACATAATTGAACTTTAACAAGAAAAAATATCTTTACATAATGTTGACAGCACTGAGTCCATAAGTAACAACCCACAACTTCTAACTTAAAAAAGTTGAGTTTTCTTTTAATGGCTCAGTGTGTGAGAGGCTTTAAGCTGAGATGCGTGCTCTGATTTTAACAGTGTGTGTGACCTCAATCCAGGAAGTTGAATGTTGGATTTAGAGAGACACTTTATCTGAAGCCACAGAGCTCAGTGGAGGATGTCTCCCTCTGATTCACATTTAAACTCTGGTCATACACGTCTCAGAGACCGAGCGATAAAGAACATCCACACGCCAGAAAAAGGAAATGAGTCTTTTGAAGTCCTGTGAGCTCGAGAAAACTGGCGAAGTCCAGAGGAGAGGAGGTACAGTATATGCTTTTAAACAGCTGAGACTCTGGCAATGAATATGATGAATATATGTAGTCATTACCAGCAGCGATCGGTATCAGATCAATGAAAGGCCTGACAGAAGCATTAACAGCCACACAGAAACACTAAGCACACAAGTCCTCCAGTGAGAAAAGAAGCTGAACACCCACAGGCTTTGAGTCCACGCTGTGAATGAGACATGAGTCTGTTTTCTTTGTCAGCAGCTTTTGTTTTTGCCAAGCAGCCACCCACTTACAGAAAAAAAAAAACTCATTAAGCAATCATACTGCAGGGATCATCAAAAAAAAACAGGGATACCAGGAAGGATTCTGGGAGTAAAATTAATTAGGCACCAGTGCTCCCTGACAGTTAAACACACAGTTTACCCCAAAATACACAAATCCTCTGACTTCAGAGAGCGCATCACTGAAATGTTGTGAAGTTTTCTGGGATTCGGAACTCGACGTGAATCTCATTTCACTTAAACAAACACAGTTTCTTAAAGGGAGATACACAGACCAACTGTACTTTGAATTAAAACTATTGTACACACATAGTGACGTGTAATTAAGTCACTTTGCTTCACTTCTTCTTTAAGGAAACACTAGAAGAGACCGGACACAAGCTCAACACATTTTGTGCAACTCCTTCTCACTTTCTGGTAAATCGGACTTAATTCCATCACACAATTGACAATGCACATAAGGGTCACCATCACAACTGCAGTTTAGTTTGGCCTGGCAATAAAACAGTCTCTATAATGCACAGATCCCCAAGTTGAGCTTTCACGCCTGCTAGCTACAGTTACAGCAGTTAAGCCCTCAGCCTATCAGTTATGTTGAAGGTTGATAGGTTTAAACCCACAGAGCAATATTTGCCTAGAGCTGTGCTGCCCACCTTCACTGGTCACTTGTTGATTTAAATTGAGGAGTCCTTTTGATAAAACCAAAACTCCACAAGGCTTATTAAAGGGGTTATGTGTAACTTTCAAAAAATACTGCGTTTGTAGCGATACCGCATGGCCTAATGATTTATATATAGCTACAAGTTACATATATATGTAACTTTTTACATGTATAAATCGTTTTTTATCGCCCATTAATAAGCGAACGTTTAACTGATGTGAAAAAAGTAGATGTTCACTGTCTATCTGTGTTGCATGTATACAAGTTGCCCGGGTCCGATTTTCCGCTAAAGCTCCAGGCAGTGTCATTTTATTTGCATTCTCAACGTCCTCCTCACTCCGCTCCGCTTACAGAAATCAACAGCACAAACTACAAACTCATCACACACTCTCGGTCTTCACCTGCACAGCCAGAGGCCGCCTTCACCACACTTATATCCGTCCTAGGAGCTCTCACAGGCGGACAAACTAATCACACACTCCTGCTCTCAGGCAGTGCCTGCCAAGACTGTCGTTTGTAGGATGGAGAATGAGACACACAGACTCCTTCACAGACTCTCACATGTGTATGACCACTTACCTCCTCTGTAAACATTATGCCGGTAAATATCCAGTGTTTCAGGGGCGATGTTGATGCTCGTTTGTGTACGTATGAGCAAGATTACTGGTGCAGTTCGCCTGACGTCCATGCGGTATCGCTACAAACGCAGTATTTTTGAAAGTTACATATAGCCCCTTTAACTTTACTGTATACCAACATTTTATTTAAAAGCATGATAATGACCTCATTAGAGAGACAAGTTGTTATATAGTGGTGCTACCTGCCTAGTCCTTGTGGCCATCTATCGCAGCAACATTTGTGCAGAGCGGGCGCTTGCAATACATAATGAACAGAGGTGAATTTTCAATCGCATCAGGTCCATTGCAGTACGTGATGGTGGCAGCTGCACTTGCGGTAATCACAGCCCATAAGTCCACATTTTTACAACATTTTTGTTTCTATCCACTATAGTTAGACATCATCTCCTTCACAAACACACACACCCACTCCTCCCTCCTGTTGGCATGTTCACTTGTGGCATATGTATTTATCGAGCAAACCGAGTGGAATTTATCTCACAGCTTAGTCATAATTAGTCCAACTCAGTCTGAGGCAGACAGCCTATTAGTGGGCATATGTTCAGATCCTGGTTAAAGACACACTGCTCCCTGAGGGGATTCTTTCTGTGGTGACATGTGTGTGTGTAGAGTGTGTGTGCGTGGGTAGGGGCAACAGGTGGGTGTGTCTGCATCGTGCAGCAGACGGTTGCTGTGGAGCCGCCCCGAGCATCCATTAACCCAACCCACCATCTTCCCTTCCCCCAGTGCTGAGAGAGGGCACTCGAAACCTGGAGGGAGACGAGTTCATTGGAGTGTACGGAAGAGGAAGACGACAGGACGTAGACGGGAAGAGGAGGAGAGGAGGAGAAGGGAGGGTGGTGAGGACCTGAGTCAGATGGGAAAAGTGAGAGGAGAGAGGGAGGGAGGGATGAAACAAGGTGAGGACAAGAGGAAACCGGAGAACAGAAAGGAAGAGAGGTAGTCTGGCTCAGGTCCAGGGTTATCACTGGCAAAAGTGGAAGCGTTTGCCAGCTGCCAGCTGGAGACAGCAGCACTCAGCCAGAAGGATGCTGCCCTGCACAGCTCCTGTCTGCTGGTGTGTTCATCTGTGTGTGTCTGTGTGAGCTGCTGAGCTCTGTATTTGTGTTAAAGCACAGACAAGGACCAGCTGCATAACCAGTAATACTGACAGAGAGGACCGTCTCAACAGAACCCAAACAAGTCAAGTCAAAGTCGTTGCAGCCAGGAGTTTGAGCTCATTCCTGCCAAGTTTGCTGCAGCCCCAACCACGGAGGAGACAAGGGAAGCCGCTTAAAAACATCTCCCTAAGTCTCTTCCCCTGGCAGACGATGCCTCTGTGTATCCTCTTTAGGCACAACATTACATAACTGCCAACGCAGTCACATGCCACAAAGAGTCAACACTAATACATGCATATGAATCAGTGTCAGAAGTTTAAAACAGTGACAAAAGCTTGTTGGTATCATCAAACATCAAACTCCTTTCTTCATCATCTAATCAGTGATGCTGAAACTCAGACGCTGTCCCAGTTTCGTCTGTCTCCCTCTCCTGTGAAAACGTTGGGGGGGGGGGGGAGTGAGAAGAAAAGGGGGTACAAGTAGCTTTTTCTTTAAGAGTCAAGTGCAATGCTGCTGCAGTTAAGCTTGCTCACTTCGTGTCCCTTTGTCATTGATGTGAAACAGGCTCACATGCACACTATACACATCTGACAGACTGCCAAACTACTTGACTGCAGCATGGCCTTTGAACCAAGTCTAAAAGAAGTTAACATGTTTAAATTTCAATAAGAACCTTCTTTTTAATAATCAATAAAACATTCAGTGGTTTGATCCACTAGGTGTAAATACTTTATAGTTTCTAAGTAATCTGAACCCTCGGGTTTTGTACTGTTGGTCAGCCAAAAGAAGCATAATGAATATTTCAGTGTGATTTTTGGAAACAAAGTAGGCTACTAAAATGTCAAAAAGGAACGCACATCCGAGAAAGTTAAAGTAGAGAAAAAAAAACATCCACAGATAGACAAAGTACTGACTCCGCACACCAGAAGCTCCAATTAAGTAGAATTCAATGGAATATCACATGTAACATTTCGGCCCTCGCCCTTCATCAGACATGAAATTGGAAACAAAGTAGGCCTACTCCCTCACATCGTCTTTCTTTCAGGAATTTCTTTCAGAACAATGTTAGTCATGGACGCCATCAGTTTATTTCTATTTTACATTGATCTATAGACATAGACAGATATAGAATAGATGTACTTTTTTTTATCACTTGCAGCCCTATTTATGATTTGGAACCAATTCTGATTGTATGTTTCATGTATGAAACCTGTCAGTTTATCTTAAAATCTAAACTTTGTAATCCTCCAGTTCCAAATTCACCTTAATGCACTCCACGCTCAGACAGCGCTCCCTCTAGCGGACAGAGTTGGTATGACTCAGCATCAGCAGGAACAGCTCCCCAGGAGGAGGTTAATCCACTCATAGCATTTTAATGACATCTACACCAGCGCACCATACTAATCACATTTGCCTCCACATTTCACGACTGGCTGCTGGCAGCCGGCGTGCAGCTCGCTGAAGCCGGTTGCTGCAGAACAGCAGCTGCCCGCAAAATGTGCTAGAGCTCCTAAAAGCAAACTCACACATCCAGGGAGGAATATGTCACCACAAACAGGCGGCAAAATCTATCACTCTGAGGCTAAAAACGTCACAACTCCAATAGTGCCATCTATCAGTGCAAAGCCCGAATCATCATGATGCATTACAGAGGGAATAAGAATTCTTTGAACAGGTTTCACCTTACAGCAGTTCATATTCTCAGTGTTACAGCTCAGTTATCATTCATTTAAAGGAGGACCGGTCCGCTTCCCTCATCATTTGCCGGCCGGCCCGCCTCCACTCAGGTGCGGTGATGAGCACACGCATGAACTTCATGACGTAAAGTGTGACATTTTCAACATACAAGCAAAGTAAGCTTAAAAAACAAGCAGAGAAACGGCTTTTTAAATTAAGAAAGCACATTTTAAACTTGAGCAAAAGGTGGATAGAGATTCTGCACTTCGACTCACCTTGAGCGGCCGTTCCTCGGGTGCTGAATACACTTGCTATCAAAGTGGCCACATACCAAATCATAGTACTATCGCCGACCACAAATAAACCTCATCATATCTCAAAGTGCCCCTTTCGGTGAATCTTTCATCAGGACAAACTGCAACGGGCCGGTATCCTGTTTTCTCGTTAACCGAGCCCTGGACACTTTTCCATCGGCGCTTTCCCCTCTCTCTTCCCCTCTCCTCCGCTCTCCTCGCGCATCCTGAGACGGATCACCTGCGCCAATGGGACGAGAGTAGACGACGCAAAGAAACCAAGCACGAACCTTTTTAGATAAGCGCGGCCCCGCCTCCGCACTTGTTCTATTGATGGGCGTGTGAGAAAGTCGGCCCCTGATTGGTTACCTGCGCTGTCGGTTTCTCAGCTGGAATGTTGCGTTCAGGGCATACTCGGAGTTTCCATCCCTCATTATCAGAAAACGACCTCAGTAGCGTTTTGGAAAATCCAGCATTCTGAATCCTGTTTTTTTATTCATGACTGACTGATGTTCAGAAAGCTATGAATAATATTATTTTATGTATTTTTATGGATATGACACGTTTGTTAACATGATCACAAAAATGACAGGATATCATCGTTAAAAGTCTTAATTACTCTGGTCCTCCTGGTCTCATTTCATGTTGTTAGGTTCTTGTGTTGCCGAGGTTCGTATGATGGGTTCTTCTGATGTTCTTGTGATGTTTGGTTTAATTACGTTGGATGAGTATTTTGTTGTATGGGTTCTTTTGCTGTTGGCTTCTTGTGTTGTCTTGGTCATTTTGGTGTTGTTTGGGTTCTTTAGTTTTTAGGGTCCTATGTTTTGATCTAATGTTGCTTTTGCCTGCATGTCAAAGCACTTTGGAAACCTGCGTTTTTAAAGGTGCTATAAAAAAAGTTGTAATTAATTGCATCCAAAGTCACTTCTTTTTTTAAATTTTAAGCCAGCTTTAAGTTGAGTTATAGCAAAAGTATACTAAAATAAACTGTGCGACAAAACATGTGGAAGAAAGTAAATATCATTAAACCCAGTGTGTTCCTATTTTGTTTGTAGCAGGTGATGGATGTGATACAGGCAATCACAGTCATGCATAGCAATATCCAACAGGTAGCCCCTGTAAACTACTGCTACTACTGCCATTTTTAACTAATTGTACAATTGCTATAACGGTCATCTATGGTGGTGGGGTTGGGGGGTTATGGGATAAAAAATTAAGTAATGTTTAACATATGATGGGGGCGGTAGAAGCTCAGTCTGTCTGGACTTGGGTTGTGAATCGGAGGGTCGCCGGTTCTAGTCCCTGCACAGACGAAGTCCTGAAATTGGCCTGGTAGCTGGAGAGGTGCCAGTCCACTTCCTGAGCACTGCCGAGGTGCCCTTGAGCAAGGCACCTAACCCCAAAAAACTGCTCTGGAGCACTCGCTGTAGGCAGCCCCCTCACTCTGAGACCTCTCCATTATTGCATGTCCATAGGATCCTGTTTGTGCATGTGTGTGTATTTCGGCCTATGTGTGTGTTCATGTTCATTATTAAACAGAGTGTAAAAACGAATTTCCCCTCGCAGGATTAATAGAGTATAAATTATTATTATTATAGGAAGTATATGATATGTATATGATAGGAAGATAAACCCATCAGGAATAAATGAGATCAAAAGAAAGAGACATAGAATTCATAACATTCGATGGAAAAAAACAGACTGAACAATATTAAGAAAGAAAACATAATAAAAAATGTGAATAAAACTTCACACATGCTACCTCAAGCACATCAACACTACAGGCTCTGTGTGTTTCTTCATGTAACAACATTCAGTGTTACTGTGGAGAAACAGGATCTGGACAGAATATCAAGTTCCCAACACCTGTGTCGCGAGTACTGCATGTTCCATTTTAACAGAGGTCATGAACGCAGCACTAAGGGGAACCGTTTCAAGGTGGGTTGGAGTGCGAAGCCGGAGCTGCGGTATCATCCTGCGCAATGAGATGAGAGGGAAACCTCCAGCAGGAGCATCCTCACATCACTGCTATCCATTAATCCATTTTAAAAAGGAGGAGTTCTGTCTGTGAAACTGTTCACTGTGTATGAATGGAACAGTGGTGGTCTAAGTGTAGCTGGACATTAAAGCAATACTTACTATGGAGGAAACTATCCTCTTAGAAAACACTAACAACTCCAGTAAGAAACAACTTGTGTGAGTTCAGCATGATTCATCTTCAATGTTACAGTGATTCATTCAAGGATGCTTTCAAATTCATCTGAGTCAGTTAGCTTTGCTCATAGAGTATCCCATCATGCCTGAGGGCCTGATTTTCTCCTCCTCCACCTTCAGGTGTAACAAAAACCCACTGCTGGTTTTTGAGCAGAAAACATGGTTTAGTAATTTCAAGTTGTTTCTGCTCTCCCTTTTTGTATTTATATATTTCTATTCTAAGTCATATCTACATTTTCCAAGCTTGTTTGTAATGTGTCATCATTATATTTGTGTCGGTAATGAATCACTCATATTTTAACTTAAAAGAGTAGCTTATCAAATCTCTTCAGAAAACTTAAGTATTAAGTTACAACATGGGTAAAGAAATCATTCTCAACCGTTTTTACGTCTCTTGTAGTTGGATTTTGGAGACTTGATTATGTGGTTAGAGGGAGCATTTTTATGTTATGGTAGTAAGAAGGCTGTAATTTGGGTATTTCTTTCATAGCTGATTGTTCTCTCAGTTCATCAGTCAGGACGTTTGTGAAGAGCACATCGCAGGTTTCTAGAATTTAAGAACCGCCTTTCCATCGCTCTTCATCTAATCCAGAAATCTAGAAAAGACATACAATTAAAAACAAGGACCTCAAAGCTCCAAGAAGAGGCTGAAGACAATTTAAAACAGGTAGATGAAGGGATGGAGGAAACAATAGGTCTACAAACAAGTCAAACTATTTCTCTAAATTGTGAACACATAAATATGAAAAAGGGTCATGTAATTTATGAACTGTATACATACAGTATGTGGAGTGGATGGTTATGTAAAGTATGTGTCTCAGGTAAATAGCATGCAGGATTTGGAATATGAACTCATAGCATCGTCATTCACTCTGTGTTACTGTGTTGAAAGGATTGGTCTTACTTCTAAAGTTGGGAAGTTGTTCTCCTGACTTGTGTGTTTATAAGCTTTGAACCGTAAAATAGGACTGACATGGAGGCTGTGTCCTTGCCCTGGGCTGTGTCCTACATCGGTCCTTAATACACAAAAACCACCACAAAGTACAACATTGTATGCTTTTGCACTCCTTGGCTTTTCCTTGGCATTGATACTGAGTTTCTCCACAAGGTATACGAAGATGTCAGGCCACTGTAACTTTGGCGATTTGCATCTTTGATTTACTGACTCAACAGTGAGTGCAGGTAGAGTAACCTCACCTAAGGCTTAGTTGTTCTCTGTAAGACAACTTGTCTACTGCTGCCAAACAATTAAAACAATTGCAGGTGGCATTCAGATGGTCCATAACTTTCCGATGTGAAATGACCACAACACTTATGCTAGCTAACTTTCTGCCACCAGTTGGGCTCCAGCCACAAAACACATCATCACTTTGTACTAACACAAAAATGGTCTATATCATGTTCAAAGTAATTTTGAGCAGAAATTTGCTATTCACAATGTGAATTGATTAAAAAGTTACAGCCTTAAAGCCAACATTTGATTTAATCAAAAACATCTTCACATCTGGCAATTTGGCAATTTGAGTGCAATAATTCAGCCCTCTTTCTTAGCTTCTGTTCGGACTTGAGGTATGCCTCATGTCACTTACTACGTTTACATGCACACCATATTCCGATTAAGGTCCATATTCTGGTTAAGGCAATATTCCGAAAAAGGTGTTTACATGCTCCGCAGAGTGCTGCGCTACTGGAATATTCCCGTTTACATGTTAATCAGCATATTCCGAATAAACCGAAGTAGTAGTAATAGCGTCATGACAAGACGTCATCTAGGGGCGTAAACAAATTGTTAACCTGTCCTGCTTCGGCGTTCCGACCGTGGTCAGAGCGCACAGGGGAGACTTATTTGTCTGCTCCAGGGCCGAAGTATCTCTCAACTTCGGGGCTAACCCCGTCACTTTGACTGGGGTGCAGCAAGTTGTAAAACAGACACGGAGAGTCCGGCTGGTAGCTTGAGGTGTCGGGCCGTTTATTTCGCACACACCAAACTTGTATAACAGTACCATTGAGCTTAACGTTTCTCTGCCTAATTCTGCTCCGGTCCCCGGCATCATAACGCGCCTCTCGCACACATCTGCAGAACACACACACTCGCCTCGTTTTCTCTCTCTCCTCACTCGCTCCACCACCCACACACATGCGCACTGAGCTCCTTCACAGACAGACATACGCTACTTGTATAACAAAATCCTTGAAGTAGCATATTCAGGAGCATATTCCGACTAACGCGTTTACATGACCCAATATTCAGGTTGATAAAGACATATGCCAGGGGTCTTATTGGGTTTTTAATAATCGGAATATGAGCTTAATCGGGTTATGACAATTGGAATAAGGTGTTTACATGACACGGAGCAAGGAGGATGTGGGTACGACACAATCCGTAGGAGACAACAATATCACCACCTTGTCCAGGAGTTGCTACTGGATGAAGCCCGGTTCAAGTCATATTTCAGGCTTAATAAGGAACAATTTAGCTATCGTTATGTTAGCAGGAACGGCTACATACACTATTTATACTGACAACAGCTCACAGGATGACAAAAATAAAACTCTCACCAGCAACATCAAGTGTCTGTCCAATCTGCTCCCACAAACGGAACTTTCTATCCTTGTTATGGTAATTTTCATCTGACATGTCGTACAGTTCAGGATGCCTCCAACTTCTCCTCCATTGTTTTTGGTTGACAACATGAAGACTACCGGCCATTCAGCCTTGTGATTGGTTCGTTGAAAAAAAGCGCTGGTGACGTCAGCAGCGCTTTTTTGAAAAGTTGAAAGATTTTTAACTTGAGCGCTCGGAGCGGCTGCACAAAAACGGCAGAGCGCTTGTTAAAAAGACGCTGGGCGCTGCGCTTTTCATACCGGCGGCCGCTTTCTGCTGAAAACGCTCTCTACTCATTGAAAACGACTGAAAAAAGACGCTGGCGCCGAGAAAAAAACGCTAGGTGGACACGGGGCCTAAGGTTCAAAGTGGTTTTTAATAAGTTCACTACAGTCTTGTCAATTAAACTCCCTGTACTGTGAGTATAGGGAGTAATACATTACTGAATGATATCAGGCACATCTTTAGTGTAGTATGACTCATTTGTCAAAAACTTTGATCAAGCTTTTGACACCTCATAGAGTTGCTATAGCACAGCTGTAGACTGGTTTTAAACATGATGTACTGGTTTAGTCAATAGGCAGAGTACATTATTTGGGAGCTAATCTTAATGTTGAAAATGAACATGACGTAATTTTGCTCAGAGGATTTGTAGTGGATTCCACCTATTATTAGAGATTTGTTGTGGCCTTTGCCTTAATTGAAAAGGACGGCTGCATCAAGTCTAACCTTCGTCTGACGGGTTGACGACTTTGCCTACATATACAAAAGATGTCTGCTGTACCACTGAGCTAAACCAGCACCCCAATCTAAATGTTTTAATTAAACCTCCATAAAGGAAGGGGGTTGTTTGAATAGAGAACCATTTTGAGTCAAACATCCAAAAATATTTTCCTCTCTCACTCTTCATGTCACTCTGATAGTCTTTCTTGGAGCTACTCTGATCTCCATCTCACAGCGCCTGTGAGGCCTCAGTTTCTCATGTTGGCTATATATAAGAAGCAGCCAGGAGAGTGTGGCATGTCAAGCCCCAGCATGTCAGCCTCATTGGCTACAGATGCTGCCTGAGGATCTTTATTTCTGATGCTCAACAGCCAACCGCTGCCACTGTGGTCGTGGGAGTACAGCCGTGTCTCAAAGCTAACTGTCACGGCAAGCAGTATGCTTTAAAATTCCGCCTTTATGATGTGCAGTGATCTGCTCCACGTCGCTTAACTCTAATCAGGCTTTGTTCCTCTCACGTGATTAATGAGCCAGGTGTGACTAATTAACTGTTGGTCACAGCAACTGAATATAATAAACGTAAGGTAAAATTGACAATCAGCTGGTGTCACATATCTTTAAAAACATTGCCAATCTTTTCATAGTCTATTTAACACATGCACTGCACTCCTGAAGATTTACCAACATCATCAGGGTCGGGTGCATGTGTCAGTGCAAACAGCCAAATCTGTTTTGCTCCTACTTCATCCTGAATTACAGGCAACACTGTACGGTTGTACAACATTTGTGGCAGAATGTTAGCTCACAATGTATGGCTGACGCATCACCAAAGCTTGATTTATGTGCTCACACTCTACGACCTGATTGTGGGGCACGACCTCAGAGCTAACACTGTACGAGTGAAATCGGGACGGGGCGTTGACAATTGTCATAAAGTCTCCTTTGAAAACTCCAACAGACAGAGGTTGAAGTCCGGTGTATTTGAGTGGTCTCATAGGCACTGCTCAAAAACCAACAGCTGCAGAACTCTCCCACAATCACACACACACTCAGCATCACCAATAATAACAAGCTTACTAGCAGCTAAATCCTAAAAAAAAAAAGGACACATAAAACAGACACGTCTGGTGCTGTCAAAGTGTTTTCAGACGCTCTTCGTCAGTTCAAGCAGGCACAATCAAGAACAAAGCTATGGAGTTGAGGAAATAGCTTTTGGCTTGGCTCTTGCTGTACGAATCATACGACGGAAATTTCAAACGTGATCAAATCTTCCGACAGGTCAGAAACAGCAGATTCGTCGTACAACTCAAACATCTCTAATTTCTAAAGCGGACTGAAACCGTACAGTGTTGCCTGCTTAAGGCTGAGCTGACATGTAAATGCAATCTGGAGCATTAACCGTGAGCAAGTGGACGTGGTGATGACATTTGTGTTTCAGAAAATGTCCTTATGCATTAAGTAGTGATATTAAATCTAACAGCGTGTCCTAACAGCATGCAATGTGAGTGAGCAACAGCAACAAAATCAGCTTGATTCTACTGTTTCCTATTGGAGTGTCCGAAGGGCCCAAGTGGTAGCACCGTGCAGCAGTTCAACGCAGCACGCCATTTTTTTTCCCCACACCCCCTTTCTATTTCCCTTTCTTAAAGATTTTATCAAACATTTCACCTCATTCCAAATACCACTAAAATATAGTGATCATTCTGATGCTTAAAAACCATGCTCCAATCTAAGAAACACAGAAACAAGATACTACTGGTTCATCTTTAATTTACTAAAAAACTGTAGTCTCACTAAGCCGGATTGTTACCATTTGGAGCCATATTGATGAACTACTACGAGGGGGGCATTGATCCCCTCCCCAGTCCAGGCTGATTGCTCCAAGGCATATGATTAACCTGTTTCCGAATCAGCCGACCCACCCAGCAGGACACGCAGGCATGTTAAAAAGCCCCCAATGAACAAAAATCTACCACTGAACTGATATTTGTGCACAAAGTTATACGTTTGTTGTCAGTTCGGTCCATCATCTCCAATGTTGAGTTTGGATGGTTAAACTCAGTATCAACTGTCTTTAGTCGGTCTCTAACTTCTTTTTTGAATTATATTCAAGTCAATAATTGTTATTATAATTGGGAGATTGTTGGCTCCTGCAACCACTGAAGTTCAACAACATTGAAAATTGTGTTCAAGAGCAGCTAAATCCAAAAGATGCCTCTTTTTCTGCAAGATACCAAGTCTTTGTAAAATATTACAGTTTTAGACACAGATGTGGATTTTATTAATGCCCCACTGTCTCCACTTTGCTAAACAAGCTATCAAGCTCTGTTGAGTGAGAAAAGCAAGGAAGGGAATTCACATCCAGAAATACTTTGTAGTCATTCAAAGGGGTGGGACTCTATTGATGGCAACACTGGGCTGTTAAAGTTTATCACACTGACTTTTTTGTCCACACTGATTAATCTCAACTCCTGACTTCACTAATAACCTTTTTATGCTCATTTCAAAACGTCACTGTATCCTACTATATGTCACATAGGTTCAAGCAGGAAGACAATCTTAATGCATCCATAATGTAACCCTCCTCCACACAAACACTATTTAATCAGCTGGTCGTTTACATGAACTCAGTTAACTCTTTAGTTATCAACATTATTTTGCAGGCTTTTTTGTCAACTATAGTTGAATTTATATTGGATGGGTTGTCCCTGACTCTGGCAGAAAGGTATTATGTCTGTGTACTTTGGTGAACCTTTATCTAAGGAAAAGTTATTTATTCTGGGCATGAGGTTGGATGGTAAGTGGGTATACTATAGGCTTGTAACACACAAATAAGTGAACCAATAAAGAGAAGAGTGAAAGGACATGAAACAAAGCTAAATGTTTCAGAACACAGCACTGATTTGTCTACCCGTCTTTAACATCATTATGAGTTATTACTTCATGTCTGTGGACTTACAGAGAGGTCCAAAAAGACTCCAATACAGCTCATCAAGATCAGTGTTGGGCAAGTTACTTTAAAAAAGTAATTAGTTACAGTTACTAGTTACTTCTCCCAAAAAGTAACTAAAGTAGTTACTGAGTAACAAATCATAAAAGTAACTAGTTACTTTGGAAAGTAACTATTGCGTTACTTTCAAGTACATTTTTAAATGCTCAAATGTGTCAAAGAATTTGGACCCCACCTCCCCCCTCTGTAACAGAACTTCAAATACATGTTCAATTATTTATGATAAATCTGAATATTATAATGAAATGGACACTTAATACAATCAATAATGCACATAAACAGTGTACACAAAGTGAGACTAGCCTCCAATCAAATGTCATGTATTATTGTAGATATTATAATTACTATGTTTATATAGTGGATCCGCGGATCGGGCGCGCGTGGTAACCACGGAAACGGGGTTGTAGACACTAGACAGATCCTGGAAAAGGACAAACTATACCGCGTTCGTGTTTCGCTTTATTGTGGAGAGCTGGAAGAGAATCAGTAGGAGTTCATACAGGGAGCAAAGCAATCCCAAAGAAGCAACTACACATTAGAAGCGGACTTGGCAACGCTGCTCGCCATTCCTGTTTCTCGTTGACTCACTTGTGTCGTTCTGTGTCCGAATATGCATGCTTTCGAATTCGTGTAAACAACACCCGCCCAACTCTACCTCTGATTGGCTCACCATGAAATGTTTCTCTACCTCAGCCAATCGTCATCATTTATGCGATTGTCTCGTGTCCGCACTCACCAAAGAGGAAGAACAGTAAGAAATATCTTTGCCGCTCGGCTTAGAGATCTAGTTGGTCTGTCAAATTAACGCGCTGCATTTTTTGGCAGTAACGGTAACGGCGTTATAATGATGGGAAGAGTTATCAATTAGATTACTCGTTACTGAAAAAACTAACGCCGTTAGTAACGCCGTTATTTATAACGCCGTTATTCCCATCACTGATCAAGATGAATGTTGATGATGAGAAGAAACCCAACTGAAGCTACATCCAAACTACTTTTATGTTACCTTTCTTACTTTTACATCCACCACCGGTCTACTCTGCATTTTAGAGCCCGTAAAACAAAGACATTTGGAAACCCTACTGGCATTTTTTTTATTGCGTATTGGCAGAAAAGGAGACTTCTTACATTCTCATTAGTGGATATACAACAATAAGCAATGTCTGCGTCCAGCTGCAAATACAGTACCAGCTAAACAGGAGCCGACACTTAGGCCTTGTTCACATTGCACCTCCAAATCTGATTTTTAGCACATCCAGATTGTATGTAGTTTGTTTTTTTGCCAGTCTGGACACAAAAAGCCACATGAGATCTGATTTTTCCAAATCTGATTCAAACCACATACAGAGGTGGTTTCAAATGTGATTCAAATCAGATTCCTACAGATCAGATTCAATCTGAACGTCTCGGTCGCTTCAATGTGTCTTCTGCGTCACACGCAACGCGACACCATCGACAATAAAAACAACGACGTAGATACGGCAAGCCGGAAGTTAATTCAAGGCGCATTATACAAACTGGTCTAAGCTTTGGTGGAAGAAAACAGCAAGAATAAAAACAAACATGGAGCAAAACAACAGCCTGTGGACGGACTGCTCCACAAGATAGTTTGCGTCAGAAATAGACACACTTCTCTGTCATCCATTTTGCAGTTGTATTTCCTGGGTGTAACCTGTTACCATAGAAATCAATGTGGATCAGACCATGTCAATACGAACAGGCAGATCGGATCTGGTCACTTGCAATTTGTAATGCGGACAGTCAGTCAGTTAGATCGGCAGTCTGAACAAAGCCTTAGTGTTCATGTTATGTGCATTTCCAAAGTGTCAGTTTGGATTGTAATACGATCTGTAAAACTGTTATGAAGTTAACCTGGATGAAGATCTGAACCTCTAAATATCTACAAATGTTATGACTGCCTCATGTTTCCCATTGAATGATAGCACTGATTGCTGTAGTAATGTGGCTGACTGATTGAAGAAAAATCCACTCAACGTCACTCTTGCTGGATCAAATGTTCTTGTTTTTGAAACATCCAAGCAGATGACAATACTTCTAGTCAATAACTTAATCCCAGATTGCAACAGCACGGTTGCAAAACATGTGAATAAACATGTTGGAGTCCATCCAGGATGGTGTACAAAGACAGCTTGACAGCAGGTGGTGGATGGTGTGTAGAGGCTGATTCAGAGAACTGATGTGGGTCTGTTTGTGAGCAGTGATGATGAAACAGTAGTAGGACGGAGGCATGTCATTGCCACAAACTGCTTCAACGTGTATTGCCATCCAAATAAAAGCACCAAACTGTCGTTGTTTTTGGAACCAGACTTTCAAAACCAGCAAAGGGTTTAAAAACCCTGAACACTCGGGTCTCAAAGGAGTGCTCCTGTCAACGAAGAGGCACAACAGCTTTTTGAAGCAAAACAGCTGCAGGTTGGTCCTGGAGAGAGTTTTTCTAACCACTTTGATGGAGCTGATATAATGGAGAGGGAAAAAACTGGCTACCACTTTCTGATGTAGCATTTGTTAAAGATAGCGAAAGCTTCACTGTCCCATTACAGATAGTTTTAGAATGACAATTACACATGTTTTTCCCAATGTGCTGTACTTATCATTTCTAGGTACTGTTTTAATATTTATTTACCATTTTATACAACCTTATCCTTCAACTTTGTGGCATTTAAAGGAGGACATTGTGATTGTTACCTCACTACAATTATTTGACAGCTTAAGTTACTGCTTGCCTTTCAGGTTACAATTGGCACGTGAAAATATTCTTCGACCCCTCATATTCATCTTGTGAGCCTTTTGAGGAACTTTCTCCCGGGTTGGGAACCAGAGGGCTGAACTACTAAACTGTAAAATAAATACTTCATGTGCTTAATGCATGTATGTATTTTATTTAAATAGTTTAATGTAATGTCAAACATAAGTATCTAGATTTGACTTTTACTCGTCTAAAGGTATAACATTAAAAGTAGGCATTGTAATTTTGTATTTATACATAATTATCAGTTTTGTTATAAACAAACAGAAAGGTCCTTCCACTTTGTCTTATTTTTGGTGCCTCCTGTCGTATGTCTTATACAGTTTCTGTTCTGAACATGTGTCTAGTGATCTAACAAAATATCTCTTGACCTCATTTTAACTGTGTAACAAACAACACAATGTATAACTGTGCTGTGAAATATGCAAAAGAAGCCTTGTTTGGCAGTGTGGTGATCACCATTTAGAGCTGCTTTTGTCGGTCAAATAGAACCAACAGGATCATTTTCAGTCGGATTCACAACCTGCTAAAAACTCCTCACACTATTTGAAGAAAGAGATTGAGTAATTTGATCAAACACTTTGTATGTTTCAATTATTATATGTAGTAGCATTGAATGAGTAAAAAATGTGGTTTCACAAGTGGCAAAAAAAATCTAGAATATGGCTTTGGATGCCAATATGTTGAATGTCTGAGAAAATCCAACACAAAACCATTCAACCCAAAAGGTCCTGCCAGCTTTGACATTGATCCAAACTTTGATTATACCATCATAAAATCATTATACCATTATGTCTGACACCATTTCATCAAAGCAGGAATGATTCTAAAAGCTCTTGTTGATCATGCTCCTCTTCCTGAAAAATCACAAAAAAAAACAGAGCTGATGTCCCAATCATATCTTTGAATTAGTGAATTCAACAATTCCAATTAGAAGGATGCCACAAATATTCAAATAGATGGCAACAGGAAAAGTGGCTGAAGCGTTTGGGAGCTGTGATTGTGTATGAGGTGCTTGTAGATGTTTTTGTGTTCCCCTGAGGATGCATAAAGTACACATCCAGTGGTAGCAGTGATGGATAACATATGGAGGTTCAGAACTTCAAAACACCAACAGAGCAAGGTGAGACTGAGCGTACTGAAACTGCAATTTAAAGCACGGTTTTCTGTTTTCATCCTTGACACTAGAAACGTCAACATTTTCTTGGAGCTATGATTGTGTTCTAAAAAAAATTCCAGCAAGATTGATAATCAAACAATCTCAGAACTGTTCAGCCTCATCTGATGACAGTAAAGCACCTGGGCGTTGACAGCCATCATTTAAGGATGTGTGGTATTGCAAACGACTAAACTATCTGATAGCAATATTAAGACTTTCTCTTGCGTACATAACTCATTGTTCATGACAACACAAGTGTACAAGTGCAAAAATGGATTTAAATCTAAGATACCAGGTCTATGACTGGACTGCATTCAGGATTGTTAGGCAGATATTTGTTTGTAAAGATGAATAAAAAGGCAAATTAAAGTCGGACAATTAGCCGTCTGATTTCATGATGTAGCAGTAACTCTCCTGTCAATATATATAAATATTCTTCCTGCACAAATACAAGGGCAACACCATCAGATCCAACAATCTTGTCCATTAACAAAAGATTGAAATCCATATATGTGATTATTGTTGTTAAACTCAAAGAAAGCTATGTTGTGTTAAAATGTAGTCAATTTTAAAGTATAATAAGAGCATTTCTTCCACAGCCGGGATTCAAACCATGTACCTTCTTGCTGTGAGACACTGGGTTAACCACTGTACCACCGTGCAGCTTGTACTTCAAGTAAAATAAAGATCTGATCAGTGAATGTCACTCATAATATTACATTTAAATGGTCCTTTTTCCTTAAGCAGTCTGAACAAAACAACCAATCAAGGTTAGCTTGCATGTCTCTAGCCAATCAAGACGACTCTGCATAGAGAATGTTTGGGGTTATTATATTGATCAGCTGTCAGTGGTTCGGTCCTCTAAGTCCGACATGGTGAAACAGACAGCTTGCGATGAAAACGGTTGGCGTGAAGTCAATTGGAATGTTCATGTTGCATATCCACTTCACTCGTTAATAAAGATAATATTTTCTGTCCTCTCGGTCTGACGTGTGTGGGAAAGAGCTGGAACTGGGGTGGAGATCAATTAGGGTTGTCTGCTGGCCTTCCCCTCGCTCTCTTTCCCACACATACACATATTCTGTCCCAACCTTTCCCTAAAACCCAGGAGAGCTGAAAGTCCAGTTGGCATGCAGCCCAGGCTGTATCTCCTCCCCCTCAGACCACCACTATAATGAATGAACCAAAAACATAATATCCAGGTCACCATGCAACTGTGACAAGATATGGATAAAGAACTTCAATGCACACACCAAAAAAGTATGTCCAAATTTGGACGCTTCACATCTTTGAGGGTTTTCTATTGTTTTGGCATTCACATTTTTTTATTGTCCAGATGATTGGAAAAATATGGAGGTAGCAAGAAACCAAAAAAGGATTCAGGAGATTGATCATTTTCTCAGTTAAAATTACCACCTTGTTTTGTTTTTTAAGTCTTTAGGGCCTGTGTCCACTCGTTTTCAATACAAAACCAATGTAGTTGAGCATTCTCAGCACTCAGCCCCTGAGCTCTAAGGCGCCGTGCTGGTCAGCGTCACTTCTCCCTCACTGACCAACCAGAATCAAGAAGGGGCGGGACTTTTGACATCAGCTTTATCAACAATGGCGGAGGAGACGCTAGTCCGACTCGTCTTTCGAGGGAACTGTTTTCAGGTGTAGAGCTGCTGCTGATGCCAGGACATGACTTACTGTTTAAAAGTTTTCTTGGTGATATTTCCCTGAATTAAAGCAAACACTAAGCACACAGAGCTTTCAAAAACACATCTAACGGACATTACCGAGGGAAGCAGAAGTTATCTTTTATAACCTAGCAACAATAAGTACATATTGTAATAAATCCCTTCAAAATTATATGATATATCATATAATTTTTATTATATATATAATTATATTTCTGCTCAAAAGTTGTAGTTGTAAAGGTCTACCAGGTGCATGATGGGAAATAAACCCCAAAGGAATAGTTGTAGCCTTGCAGTTAGTGACCCTGCAAGTTGACCAGTCTTTGCAGAATCTTAGTCTGTGACTCAAAACTGTGAGCTGTTGACACATGGACTTTAGATGTAAGAGGGTGTCAGATGTTATTCTTTTAAAGTCTTTTTTAAGTTTTTGCTTTTAGTGTATGGATGGCATAAGAAAGACAAACAGAAGAAGCGGGAAGGAAAGCTGCCTGAAGGGAAGCAACAGGATCAGATTTAGTAAATTGTGAATTTTCTCTGCAGTTGTCTCACTGTGGTTTTCTGTTGCCAAGTAAAGCTCTTTATTTTTGGTCCTCATGTTTGGGTTAAATGTGATGCTAATGTTCTTTTCATTTAGGAGGATTGTGGGAGAGGTAAATCCTTCCAAATGTCAGAGCATAACTCATCTCCTGAAAACAGCTCAATTTAACTCCTGTTTTCGTCTTTAAGAAGGCGTTCTGCTTTTGCACACCTCTGACTCAATCTGACGCCACAGCACAAATTGACGCTTCTTTTAGTTCCAAGGCACCTGTTTAGAGAATCTGTTACAATGCACTGAGGCCACAGCAACCTTTACATGCAATCCACTTCAGGTGCAAACCCTTTATTTTATATCAGAAATGTTGGGAAAGGTGGTACAAACATTGTTTTACAAAAATTAAACATGTTTATTCCCCAGATTATGTTATAGTTTTGGGCTGGTTTCGATTGGCCATTGTGCTGGTTTTGTCACACAGACCTGGCAACCCTGCACCATGGTGGCTGCTTCTCACGCTCTGCCTTCTCGTCACCTAGTACATCTTTATCACCATCACATATTTAAAGTGTAAATGAGCAACTTATCCAGACAGCTCTCACCTTATTATTACATATTCATATTCAGTCATAGTGTAGGCTGAGTTCACCTAAATTTAATCAACAAATTAAAAGTTTGAGGCTCACCAACATACCTTTAAATAGCTAGAATAATTCTTATCAAAGAAAAGGAGGTTTAAAGGCTGAGATATGAAAGTCACTTTATTTTTCATAGAGTTCATGTATTCATTAGAGGGTGAATATTGACAACAGAGCTTCTTTAGAATACTCTTTTTAAAGCTTAAGAAGAGGAGAACAACTATCTTCCACATCCTGTTATAAGGGTTCTATTTAACATCTATATATTTTATTAGCTGCCAAAGTCCATCTCAATCCCGGTAAAGAATAATGGTGGGCAAGAGAAAACACCTTAATATGTAAAGTAAACACCAGCTTTCTTAAATAATATGCAGGAAAAATGAATGTATTCACAGGAGTGGGCAGATCCTCCCACAGAGACACAGGAGTGGGCAGATCCTCCCACAGAGACACAGGAGTGGGCAGATCCTCCCACAGAGACACAGGAGTTGGCCGGACCGCTGAGGGGACGTCGTCAGGCGTCGGCCGGACCGCCAAGGGTCCGTCATCAGGAGTCGGCCGGACCCCCCACTCAGAAACAGGGGGCTGAGTCGCTCAGCAGGCCCAGGGGGCCATCGAAGCTCAGCAGGCACGGGGTCCGGAGTCGCTCAGCAGGCAAAGGGGGCAGACAGCGCCCTGTCAGAACTGGAGGCAGACGGCGCCAGGCAGGAACAGGAAGCAGGCAGCGCTATGCCAGAACAGGTGGCAGACAGCTCTCTGCAAAAACAGGAACAGGTGCTAGAAGCAGACGGCGCTCCGCCGGAACTGGTGGCAGACAGCGCTCTGCTGAAACAGGAACAGGAAGCAGACAGCACTCGTCCGGAACTGGTGAGGCTGGGGCTCCGAGGCACAAGGAGGCTGAGGCCGGGGCTAAGGCTTGAGCTGAGGCTTAGGCTGAGGCTTGGGATGAGGCCTGGGCTGAGACTTGAGCTGAGGCATGGACTGAGGCTACAGTGGTTCTTAACTTTTTCTTCTACCTGCAACTGTGAATGGTGGATTCAAAAATCTACCAGCCGCTCACTATATTTACCTGCCACTTTATTTTATCTGGCAGCATAATGTAAGGACACAGCCTACATTCATTTAATCCCAATGTTCTAGACCAAAATACTGTCAAGACGCTGCTCCTACAAAAAGGCTATCTATTCACTGTGCTTGTTAGATACAGGAAGTAGAGTCAGAGGAGAAGACAAGCTACAGCCCTGGCTAGTGGCGGGAGGCTGCGTTACAGTTTGAGCACAAAATTTGACCGCCATTGTGAGCCAACCTATAAAAATATTAATAATAATTAGTTTAACCAACCAACCAGTATTTTTGGTGCCTACTAACAAAGGTGATGTCATTTAACCAATAAGTTGGCTAGTCGCACACATCACAAGTTATTCTTTTGAGCACTTGGGGGCAGTGCTGCAAGTACAACATGTCACCTTATTAAGTGAATATATTCAAGTTTACCATCCAGCAGACATAGAGCAACACTGGCATTTGTAAGAAGTTTTTGTGTGTCCACCTGAGGTTTTGGAGACTCAGCAGCTTGCAAAAAGGCTTTGCTGAGTGTTAACTTTATGCTGTGGGTGGAATAACAACTGACCACAGCTGTTATTTTTATGTACTACTGACTACATTTTGGGTTGTGTTTCAGTATGTATTGCAGCAGGTTATCTCTTAGTGTCTACACTTAAGTGCATCAGCTCCATCAGCATCAGGCTTTGGGACTTGAGTCTTTAATTTTTGATCAGTAGCTCGTAATCCATCTTCAATCATCATTAGGTCATTAAATGTAAATAATTGAATTACTGATGACCCCAAATGCAGCTAACTTTGTGTGTTAATTGAAATACAGAGAGACTGTGCGAACTTAAAACATTTGTATACAAGCTCTGAAAAAGGCATGCAGCGAAAAAGAAAAGGTTAGATGATCACAGAAATATCACTATGAGGAGTGCTACACTTCCTACAGGGATCCAAATGAAATGCAGGTTATATCTTGTGATATACCTAAAATCAGCACAATATAAATGATAAATTATTATTTATATATAAAATGTTTAATGGAAACAAGTTCCACAGACGCTGGCCTTACCCCCAGATTGTCCAGACTGTACCTTGACAACTCCAGGAAATGTCCCTGCTCAGGAGAATAAATGAATAAAGACTGATAAGTGAAGCTTTAAAACCCAAGGTAGTCTACATGGGACTTGCATAATCATGCACTGTAAAGGGCCCAAGCCAAAGGGATGCTAAAACTTTGGACAAAATGCAACAGCTGCCTCACTTCTGCAGGAGGGGTACATTTAATGTAGATATTTACCATCTAACGTCATGGTGTGACAATTTCAGGGTTACATGAAAGTCATATTGCAACAACCTCAAACCCAAACTTTTCTTAAACACATTCTGTTCATTGAGTTTTGGGTGGCAGCACTCCTTTGTCACTTCTACAAGCTGTACTGCATCCTTTTATTCCACCTCTCCATCTGAACGCACAACTTTGCATATCAACGAGAGAAGAAAAAACTGCACAGTCATCCTGTACCTGTAGAAAAGGAGGAGCTGAATGATGCATTAATAAAGTGTAGAGGTGAATAAAGGGGGGGGGGAGTCTATGGGGAGGTCAAGTTACAAATACTATGTAAAAAAAAGCTCTGTGTGAAACACAGGGATGTTTGGGGGTAAAATGTGTGAAAAGATGCCATTGTGATTTTAAAAGTGGTGCAAGTAACAGAGATGATAGTTAGGGGATGACTTAATTTGATATCGCGCCTGGAAACGGCAGACTGAACAGTGCTTGTGTCTAATAAATGAACACTTTAACCCTCCATCATAGACCTCAACCCAACGCAGTGCTCTGGTTCAACAGATTTGATTGGTCAGTATGCTTTGAAACAGGTTGTTCTTTTTTTCTTCAATATAACATGCAGCAGCAAAGATGCAGCATAGGTTATCATAACATTGTACCCCAGTGAGAGAGTTACTTTGCTAATTCTGAATCCTGCTTCTTATAACAGGCATCTGGGCTCGGCAGCAGCAGATGTACTATATCAATCATTTTGTTATGAAGTATTGCATGTTTTGCTTTCGCTGTTTGAATTAGTTAATTGTCTTTCTGGGAAACAAATCGTCTCCAAAGTGGCAGATTTTTCAGCTCTGACTTTTTTTTAATAATAACTTTTTTAAATATTACAGTGACTTGTCAAACTTCTGAGGCATCATGGCAAACTTTTGAACACACAGTCTCTCTGAGCAGAAGCTTTAAAGTTTCAGAAATGTCAAAGGTCTCTTGGTGTTCTTGATCGCTTACTCAGTTTGTGAGGTCAGTCTACTCTAAACAGATTTTACAGCTGTAATCTACTCCTTCCATTTCTTAATATATCATTGTCTAGGACTCCAGGTGATGTTTAGTGACTTCAAAATGTTTCCCTATACTGTACATGCTCGTAAGTTTCTTGGAGTTGTTTTCTTTCTTACAAGTGTAGGCCCAGCCATTATACTGACTAAATAAAAGCCATAATGACTTTTAATCTCACAAGCAGCTGAATGCCTCAGTGTGGCACTTACTGTAGTTTCACCCACGATATCAGAGAATGAATTACTGTATACAAAACTGAATATAAAGAAATGACATCCTATGATGAAAATTATGAAATCATCATTTTCTTTGAATTGCTTTCTTTGAAATGTTTCATAAACTAGTTTCTTGTTGTGCTATTTCGCCAATTTTCCAATTCACATATATGTACAACGAGTATAATAATCCAAACCGAATAAAGTCAGTTCAGACCCCAACGAATGTATGTATTTTAACTATTTATCTTTGACATAAAATAAACCCTTGGGCTACGCAGGGCATTTCATTCTATGTAGATCACTGTTTTTTGGTAAATTAAAGTAATTGAGCCTAGGGCCAACTGATGCAATACAAACTGGGTATTGGCGGTGACAATACTACTTAAAAAATGTATTTTGAACTCTCTTGTTTCTAAAATGGAGATCATTTAATCTGCTTGAATTGTGAGTAAACAGTTACTTTGAGAGGATCACCAACCTTACACAATTATACTTCTAAAACAAGAACAAATCCAATTACTGGAAAATGATTGGGCTAAGCGTTTAAGCCAGTTAGTCTGTAATACAGTCATGACAAATAAACTTGTTAGCTCAAAGATGAAGTCAACAGAACCAGTAAACATATCATCTGAATATGCTCACAGCAGCTTGAACACAGGGTGCAGTGTACATTGAAGCCAGATGGAAACCGCTGGTTAATTGCTAAATAATCTTCCCAAACACTGGATTGTGGGTTTTTTAGGTGTAAGCCAGTATTTCCAGACCGCATGCTGGGGGATCAGAATTAAAGTCTCATGTGCAGGGGAAATTTCACAGTGGGGCCTCTACTATTTTAAAGCAGATTAAAGCTGCGACACTCTGTCAGTCTGGTGCTGCTTTGGGATGCCTTTTATAAAGTAATATGCATGAATTCATGGAGGAAAGGGACTAAGTATATTAACTCAAGTGACACACTACTTTGTACTTTTTACTGCATTTAATGTTTTATAGTTTTTCACTTTTGATTTAACATAAGAATATATTGGTAACTTTTTAATTATGATTCAAAGTCTGACGTAAGACCTTTAATGTTGTCGTGAAATATTGAGGTCTGTGTGAGATCATCCATCTCAGATAAGAAAGATAGTGCATCCTTATTCCGCAGCAAAACTAACAGAGTGAAAGCAAAATTAATCAGCCCAGGCTGTACACCCACAGAGTCCTGAGAAAAGGTCAAATCAGGCCACATAAGTTAGGGTCCCTGCAGCGTTGGATCGTAGGTGTGCTGAAGCTTTAAAATACCCAGCAGTTCAATTCTATGCCACTTTATTACACAGCTGTGTTTTATTCTCATTTCTGGTGTGTCAGTTATGGCAGCCTGCGTTTTCCTCATCACTGAACACTGCTATTTAGAACAGACCATTGCCAAGGCTTTGATCCAACCTGATCTAAGGGGCACATCTCATATCCATCCAGAGAAAGAAGTCAGACACAAGTAAATTCAGGAATTTGAAGAGGACATGAAGAAAACACAAAACATGGTATGGGTTGTACATGGCAAAACAGAGGAACAGGAAAGAAAAGAAAAGACAACAGATTTTGACAGTAGCGGGAAGAAAATAGCAGTAAGGTTCTGCAATGATTTGAGCTGTCCCGTTTACCTGTCTTCCTTCAATATCCCTCAGTATGTTTACATGCTCTTTAAAAAAAAGCTGATTTATTGTGTTATTCCAACAAAAACTTGACTTTTAAATTGAAGGTTAGTCCAACTATCGTACTAAGTCAAATTTCTCAAAGTTGGACTAACACACCTTAAATAAAACAGTTCCATTCACTCTTGAATGTATACACCTCAAGTGGACCCAAATTGGGGTAGGCGTTCTGCAAATGCTCACCAGTCCCCACGCCGGGCTTTTACACAGAAGTTAAACAGCATGGAAGTGTAGCTTGACTTAACTGTGCATGTAAATGTATTGAGTGATAATGTTCTGTTTCAGTGTGACTGTGAGTAATAACAGCTCAGCAGTCTAAACTTTTGAGTTTACTATTGCTAAATTGCTGGTAAATTATTGTGCAGGTGTTAGTTTGAACACCTGAAAACCGCCACTGTACATCTGAGAAGCAGATGATTTTTGGCACTCACTTCAGGTATGGGTCATCCTCTGGCCTGACACTTCTGTACGGTATAGAGCATTGATTTATCGTCTACCTCGGCTTCCCCCTGCATACTAATGACCCAGCTGGACTCAATCTTGAAGGGCACTGATGAGTGGCGAGCTAGGTGGGAGAAATACATCACACTGACCCACTACCACCCAGCATTTCGACTCACTATGACTGTATTCCTCCCTACCACTCAGGCCTCTTATAACATCTTGAAGGTGTGTAATCGAGACAGAAACTCTCATTCAGTTTGATCCTGCTAACTTGCTGAGAGTAAAAAGGGAATATGAGTGATAGAGGGTGTGGGGGAGTGGTGGATTATGATGCAGTTTTTCATTTTACAGCTCTGCTTATGTTAAGATGTCTCCCAGAACAGTGTTGTGTTTGTGACTCATAATGAACTTCATGATTCATAAATACTGTTGATGCTTATAGTGTTATACCACATTGAGTGTCTTTAAGTGTTCCGCATGGCAGATGGAACTATATTATGATTGAGTACAAAAACAAGGGCTGAAAGTTTTTAAGTAGGTAAAAAGAATATGACAGTACAGTATAATCATAGTGTTGTAATATAAATAACTGTTCATATGTCTTTGGGATCTCTCCTCTAATTAGAATACTTGAGTGAGGCAGACAGACTGAGAAACCAGAGTTTTATGTCCTGATTCTTTATTAACTAAAAACAAAGATGTGATGGTCCCTCTTACCTCAGAGATATTTGGAATTTTACTGTTGAACTATTCCCTTTTTTGTTTTTTTTGTTCTGTGACTTAAATCTAGAAGTAGGAAATATTAAGTCAAAATGTTATTTTTGACCAATGACAGAAAAATGGCCGTCTGTAATTTTGACAGATTTAAATACTGAGGGCAATCCACCATACAATTCTGCCTGCCACTTATGTCAGAAAATCCTGCACAAATTTAAAAAAATGTTTACAATGCCATTATTTCACACACATTAAATGTTTGGATAGTTGTGTACAGGACACACCGGTTGGGGAAGCAACATCAGTTTGGACCACTTGCACAGACCAGTTCGCTCTCTCCCTCTACCCGACATACTCTTTTATGGGCAGGTGTGCAGTGAATAGTGGGAACAACTATCTGACAGTTTTGTGTAAAAAAGTGTATGCAAAAGTACAAAACAGATGGCTGGTTATGTAAGGCAGACTACTCATTTAGGTTCAGATAAATCATAGTTTTGGTTAAGTCAATAGCTCAGAGTTGACGTTCTTGTTCACTGGGGACATGACACTTGGTCTCGTTGGTAAAAAATCCTGTGATGGATCCCATTATAGCCAACAGTCACCCTAATGGGGACTTAAGACCACCAAACTGGCTCCCAAAACATGGCTTATGTACCAATTTCAGTGCAAAAATTGACAGAAAACTGATTTTATGAAAATTCAACATGTTTAATGCTTCATTGTAAAGCTTGTATAAAAAACATATTTTGAAACTTTTTGCTTCAACCTATTCCTAAAGTGTCCAGGACGTCCAGCTTCGATGCTGACTTGTAGCTAGTGTGAAACTTAACATGACTCAGCAGCTGATATTTCCATGTGTGGGCTCTGACTATGAATAATCATGACAAACATTAATGACCTTTCTGATCCAGCCAACGCCATGTAGCGTACGTCCTGAGCAGGCATTGTTGCTGTCTCTGACATCATCTGATCAGCAGCCACCCACCAGCACCTGATGCAAGCAAGCAGCCTGTCAGTGTGTAGTCCTTCAAGCATTGTCATCGATACAGTGCCTCCCATCAACCCTCGCTCACCCTGTCTGCCATGTGTGTGGCAAACAGAGGAGAACACGAGTGAGTCAACCACCTCTCTGCCCCCCTCATCTGCTCCTACATGTTGTTGTTTTTTTGACAGAGTGAGTGAAAGGGAGACGCGTTTCTCAGGGTGACTCACTGGAACTCCAGGTTCAGATTCCCCGTGGGCCTCTGAGTGCGCAGGAGCACGGTCTGTCATCATCTGTGACCATGAAGCAAGGCTCATTTAAGTTCACAGGAGACCACTTTCATACCAGAAAAAGCTTCGTTTTGATGTAATTCTCAGCCTTTCTAACTAAATAATGTATTCTCTGTATGATGTTATATTAAAATTATACAAACATCAAATCCATTTAAAAAACCCTAAATCCTCATGTTTTCCCCGTCCCGCCTTTTTCTTCATTTTGCCTCTAAAAAATGAATCCTCCTGCTTTCTTACTGCTCATAAAAGTAGATTTCTGCCAGCAGGCTGGTAATGGTCACTAAGAGTAATGCCTTCAGAAACATTTTTTTGCTGAGTGTTGCTATGGTTCCCTGCCTTATTATACCACAGTGCCTTTAAGGACTCCCCAAATTCTCTTTCCCTGCCTCTGTGTGTGATTTCTATTATACACTCAGTGTGACGATGAATCACCTACAACAGTTCACATCAACACGCACTGAAAAGAAAGCAGATGGTGTTTAAATGTACAGTATGTAAAATCCGCCGCTAGGGGGCTCTCAATCAAAACAATAACAAAAGATGACGTTGAGGCTCGCGGGGTATCATGGGATTCTCTCTGCTAACCCCCCCCGGAAAACGAACGAACTCCGTGTTGAATCAATACGAACGGGCAAAACCGACCTGAGAAAGACAATGGGCCTCATTTATCAAACGAACGTACGACCGAAAACCGTGCGTACGACCATTTCCACGCAAACTTCGGCATTTATCAATTTGGACGTAAGCGGAAGCTGCGATCAGATCTCACGTCAGGTCTGAGCTCGTGTACGCAAATTCGAGTCTGTGGATTTGCGGTGCAGCACAGCAAAATCTGGCGGAAAATAATGAACAAACCTCAGCTGTCATTAAGCATAAGCAGTCACATATTTAGAACAGATCAAAACGGATTATTAAAACGAAAACATTTCTTTTAAAGCCCATGTTTTTACTGATACCACTTTCAAAAAATTAAACAATAGGATAAATAGCCTAAGATGACAACTAATTATTACACATTAAAATGTGAAAGAATCATAAATACAAGCAGAAATGTGTGTTTGCAAATTAACTAATGGCAAAAAGGTGTAATTGTTTTTGTTTTTGTCCGATGGGTGTGACAGAACTGGAACAAAAATTGAAAGCACCTGTTGAGATAATCATCGTTCCACTGTGGTTGGTCAGATGTTTATTCATTCCCCTATTTAAACAGATGCTTTGACAGTTATCAAGTCTTGATGATGGCAGACTTGCTTATTTTGGAGGAGCAATACGTGCGTGTCAGACGTGAGCGCGTCTTCAGGGACCGCAGGGATCTCCTCATGGAGAGTGATGCCTGGTTGATCAGTCGCTTTCGGCTCCCAAGGCATGTGCTTATTGATTTATGCAATAATGTAGCTGCTGGATTAAAGAGAGAAACCAGGCGGTCAAATGCCTTACCTGTACCAGTTCAGGTGCTCGCCACGCTGGGGTTTTTGGCCACCGGGACCTTTCAGCGAGAGGTCGGGGACAGGGCTGGGGTCTCCCAGCCAACGATCAGCAGGACGATGCCAGCAGTGTTGGCTGCAATAAAATCTCTCTCCCGAAAATACATTCGGTTCCCATACAATGATGTGATTAAAAGGCAATTTTATGAGATTGCTGGGTTTCCAAATGTGGTTGGAGCGATTGATTGTACTCCTGTGCGCCTGAAGGCACCATCCATGAATGATTACGCATTCATCAATCGCAAAAACTACCACTCCATAAATGTCCAGGTGATTTGTGATGCCAAGCTATCACTTTTAAACGTGGTGGCCAGGTGGCCAGGGGGGACACACGATTCTTTTATTTTTCAAAACAGCTCTGTTGGCGCGCGGCTGCAGGAGGGCGCACTGCAGAGCCAAAGTCATCTCCTCGGTAAGTGGCTACCCTCGATAAATTGCATTACACTAAACAAGGTATCAGATGATTCACATTTTGGTATGGTTCTTCTAGGTGACAAGGGTTATCCTCTAACGGAATACCTTATAACCCCGCTACAGAGCAGGAACGCAGGTTCAACAGTGCGCACACACGCACACGGGTCACAGTCGAGCGCTGCTTCGGGTTGCTGAAGGGCAGGTGGCTCTGTCTCGGACCTGCAGGGGGAATGCTACTGTATACCCCAGACAAAGTGTGCGATATCATTTTGGCCTGTTCAGTTTTGCACAACATTGCACTGGTGAATGAGCGGCGCAGCCGGATGAGCCCATGCCCATGGAGCCGTGGCCAGCACAGCCTCCACAGGGGGCTGTACGGAGGAGACAGGACCTCATTTGTCGCTTTTAAAACGTAAAGTATACCTTAAACTCTTGCAAATGCTCTGCAGTATTAATCAGTAATGTGAAGTATTGTTGGTGGAATTGGCTAAAGGCATACTAAACACAGACAACATTTAGTCATTTAAACATTTTATTATGGCTTTTTTAGAGTTTCATTTATTTCTTTTAGTGTCTCATTAATTGCGTCAAGTGCGCCGACGACTGAGGCCAATAACCTGCAAATCTCCCCTTGTCTCTCCAGGACCTCTGCCGTGATCAGGTTCGGTCTGGGCGCAGCACGGGGGGCCGAGGGCACGCGCTCACTCTCGGCAGTAATAGTGGGACCGCCCTGGGGAGCAGATCTGGCTGACATCATGCTGGTGCCTGGCTCTGAAATATTTAATACAATAAAAATGTCACCCATGTAACATGTGTAAGCCTTATTATTTGTAAGAAATGGTGTACAGTCAGTTTGATTTTTTAATGCAAGCAAAAGGGGGTTGTTAGTTACCATTCTGCTCTGGGTCTGATGCCAGTGCGTCTGTGTCACCTCCACCACTTATGCCACAGATCGACTCGGACCCAATTAAGGAGGCAATTTTTTCCTCCGTCCCCGTCAGGATCAGGCTGGAGTCTGGTTGGCCTCCTCCAGTCTGCCTGATGCTGCGTTTAAACGCAGCAACACGTTTCTTGGTGGCCAGCTTCAAATCCGACCATTTTTTCTTGACCTAAATGTAAAGAATTGTTTTGATCAATTAGCAGACATAAGCTTTTAAGCTGGGGATGAAAAGATTCATTTAAGTCGTTAGGCATTGGTTAAGTTATTGAGAATTATATTCAAACCTCAGCTGGAGTCCGTTCCTGTACGGCAACGCTGTTGACTGCCTCCGTTATCTTTTTCCAGACAGCGTTTTTATGAGCCCCTTTTATGCCACTCTTCAGACTGCCAAAAAGCACTGTTTTGTTTTGTTCCACCTCCGATGTCAGGATGCCGATCTCCGTGTCAGAAAAGTTTCTTTTCTTAATCGTGTTTCGTCTCTCCATGTTTGACCTCAGTGGGCGAGGCCTCCGAACCAGGAATATTTATGGGCGTAACATGTTAATGACGATCGAATTCAGCCGCCGCATTTATCAAGGCCCGCTCATTCGTACGCTCAGATTGGTCAGATACGAACGTTTCATAAATCGCACGTGTGTCCTGTCGTAAGACCAAATCTGCGCTCAGATCTGCGCCTGTTTTCACGCAAGATTGATAAATGAGGCCCAATATGTGTACTGACGATGTATCCAAGTATAATTTAAATGACGTTTTTATCACAGCAGCACATACAGCGACAGAACGGCAGCTTTCAGTAGCAGCTAGCGCTAGCTTATGCAGCGGTCTTTGACGTAACATCAGGGGTTTCCTTGACAACGATCAACGTCATGGCAGCTTATCATGGCGGCCGCCTACAAGACACGATAGATATTTTAATGTAACATTAGCATGCAATTCTACATACTATACCTTTAAAAGTGTCATGCAACTCTGCAACCGCTGAGATAACTCTGTAATGTAGTTTGATTAGTCATTGTCATTGTATATTGGAAATAGACTAACTGAAATGTTTTTATTAAAAGGCAGTAGGCTGATGGTAAATGGACTTGAGCTTATATAGCACTTTTAGTTTTCTGACTACTCAAAGCGCTTTTACGCCACATATCACACCTACAGGTTCACACCCATTCACACACTGATTGCAGAGGTTGCTATGTAAAGTGGCCATCAGAAGTAACTAATCCCATTCATACACATTCCTACGCCGCTGACGAAGCAGCGGGAGCAATTCTGGGCTAAGTGTCTTGCCCAAGGACACGTTGGAAATGTCGCTGCAGGAGCTGGGGATAAAACATCCAACCTTCGGGTTGAGAGACGACCGACTCCACCAAATGAGCCACAGCCGCAGGCCGATGTTCGCCAGCATCACTAAGGTGAAGATGTGGGAAATTGCACACTGGGTGATATGGGCCAAATTAGAGGTGTTCGCCATAAAGGCATAAAACTTTTACTCTTTTGCTGCTTATTCTTGATTCCCTGATCATTTTTCAATATGGAGCAAAAAGCATTTTGAGGAGCAGAGTAGTGATGGGCATTTTGTTGAAATTTACCCCTGGCAAACTATTCCAATACAATTCATATATTCTGGGGGGGGGGGGGGGGAAGGTTTCTCGCATGGGCCAGGATGTACTTAGTTTGTTAGCTAGGTGCTAACCCATAATGCAAATTGATGTAGCATCACGGTCGCAGTACTTTTAACTTTAGAAATGATCTAATTTAATAATGTTTACTCTGTACACTCTGGGTAAATTAGACTGTTTCTTCAGTTAAGAGATGCAAAGTTAGTCTCTTAGCATCTCTTCAGTCTGTAACACTTCAGTTATGTCACCTGTGCTTTCTTCTTCTCTTGTTAATGGCCGTTAGCAAACAGCTTTCAGATGGGCTACAGCAACAGGCTGGTGGTCATACCCTCCACATTCATAATCAAGATGAAGAGTTCATTGTCAAACAGCTTACTGGTTCACAATTGGATGGTGGTACATATTTCAGTGGTTTGATACTATTTTAGACCGAGCCAGCTGAGCTTGGATTGACCCTCATGTTAATTCATTAGTTTTTGTTGTCAGCTCTGGCTGCAGCCTCCTCTTTGCCCGCAAGGCAGAGACAACTCACAGTGCAAAGGCTCTGAATACACAAAGGAGCTCCACATTAGGAATGAAGCAGAGAATAAATTTATACTGCTTCACTGTCAGTAAAGCTGCCAGCTGGCCATGGTCAGTGTTTTGACACGAAGGTAAAGGTTGTGCCAGAATGAACATGTGTTCACAGATTCAGTGCCCACACACTTTGACTCATGTTAGGTGAGAAATGTGCAGTGCTCACTCAGACACATAATAAGAGTTTAGTTACTGTACTATCCTTAGTCTGACGTTCTGTGAGTGTTTATCACTGCAATCATTGTGAAGCTCTTTGAACAAAATCATTCTGCTGTGTGCTGCAGCAAAGTCATGAAACCAGCAAATTGATAAAAGCAGGTGTTGGGGTTACATAATGATTTTGATCAAGCTTAAACGCCAGATAGGTCTGCAGTGTTTCCCCTACCATTATATTAGGGGGGCGGCCCACCCCCCCAACGAGAAAAAAGGACGAACTCCGTGTTGAATCAATACGAACGGTCGAAACCGACCTGAGAAAGACAATATGTGTTCTGACGATGTATCTGAATATAATTTACATGACGTTTTATATCACAGCAGCACATACAGCGAAAGAACGGCAGCTTTCAGTAGCAGCTAGCGCTAACTTATGCAGCGATCTTTGACGTAACATCAGGTGTTTCCTTGACAACGATCAACATTTCCTGGCTCCTTGATAGCTCTGACGAAGGAGGCAAAGAGTAGCCTGAGACTTCAGCTGGCAGCCACAATATTAATTCAATTCAATTCAAAAAACTTTATTTATCCCCGGGGGGCAATTCAAGGTTTAACTTTGAAAGGTAGATTAACAAGCTGCCTCTCAACTGATTGTAGAGCAGATAACATTTACTTTACTCTAATGTCAGGCAGACCAGTCTTCCTTAGGGTGCGTTCACACTGGCAATCTGTACCATGCCCAAGCACGCTTCAACCCTAAAGTCCAGTTTGTTTGGCCAGTGTGACCGCTCCGTTCCTCGCTCAGGCACGGTACACTTCCTTGGCTTTGGCACGCTTCGGAGAGGTGTGCTTGGGCATGGTACACTTCATGCACAAGCACAAGCACGCGGGTAAACGCTGACAGCCTTCATTATGGAGAAATCCAGAGTTTTATGGCTGTATCTGACTAAAATGACTCATATAAATCAAGTAGATATCATGTTCCCTGATGTGCGGATGCAGACTTGACCGCAAGTCTCTTTTATTTTTTTAATTAATTTACGGCTGTACCTGATTAAAGTGACTCAAAATAAGCCGCAAAGTCAGTAAAGTAGCTGTCATGCTCTCTGAGTTGTTCTCCGATGTGCAGACTCGACTGCGCGTCTGCACATCGGACTTTGGGAGGAACATAAAGCATGCATGTGCTGTATTACGACGTTATGTACAAGAGGTTATCGTGCTCAGGCACGGTTAGTCCTGATGCAGTGTGACCGTGGGCCGTACTGGCCAAAGGGGGAATGGCGAAGCGGGGGGGCAATCGTGCTTGAGTACGGCACGGTACGGATGGCAAGTGTGACCGCACCCTTAGTCTAGAAGTAGCCAACACTGTGCTGTGTCACTTCTTTGTTGGAGGTTTAGGACGGTTGAGCGGTTCACAGGAACCTGATACAGGCCACAGTTAGTTTCATCACATCTCTCTTGACTTTTTCTTTAAGATCTACAACATGAATAAAGTAAAACGTCTGGCTCAGACTGATTAATATTTGAAAATTGTCTGCTTCATTGGGTTTCTATCAGCAGTGGTGCAGTTGATTTATTTAAACAATCCTTATTTGATGTTAAGTAAGTCAGATAGGAAGGGACGTTTGTATTTGCAAACTGTCTAAACTCGTCAGATACAGTTTTGTTAGTAAATGTGTGCTCATGTTTGTTATTATAAGTTAATCAGACAGGACGTGGGGATTGTTGCTGCCTTTGGAATATTCAGCCAGTATAAAATCAGCTCATAAACTCTCTCAAATAGTCGAAATCATAAAGCACTGTTAGCTGCCCGAAGCAAAGGAACTCAAATTAAATCAGCAGCACAAAGATGAACACAAGTATCATTTGGAGATAAAAGTTCTCTTTGATCTCCTAAAACACTACTGTAGTTCTGAACTGGTGGGTCGGGACCAAAAGTGGGTCTCGGAGTCATTTTCAGTGGGTTGTGATGAATATGTGCCTAGAAATAATGGTGTCAAAAAGTCTATGAAGCACTTTTAAACGTGTATTTTGTTCTGTTCCTTTTTTCAGTCACGTTTTACCATCTGAGCTCAAAACGAAACAATTCTTCATTAAATAAACTGGTTGAAAAATATCAGAAATTTGGGTGGAAATTCTTCATAAAGGACTTGATGGTGGGTCCTAAGAATAGACCAGTAAAGAAACACTGCCCTTAACCTCACAAAGGTCAGCATGTCAGGCCCTTTATGCATTGATCATCTGCTATAAAGCTGATCTAAAAAATTCAAAGAAACAAGGGTCTCAAAAGAAAACTAATGTAATCAACAAGGAAATGTGTTAAAAATCAAAGACGCTTGTCCAGAACCAACCGATTTGTCAACTTGAATATAATCAATAATTTATTCAAAGTGCAGTTGCACTCTCTGTTATAAGTGTGTTGTTTTGTCACAAGGAGGCACTGTTGCTTCATTGTGGTCATTAAACCAAGGCTCATGGGTGGAAAAGATGATGATGGAATAGATGGCCAGTTATCAACAAATGAAAGTTGTTATATCCTAAATAGACTAGAATATCAGTGTTAAAGTAGACTTAGTTACAAGTACTTGTAAATGACCCACCATAACAAGTCCAGAGAGTGGATGAAATATGTATTTTGGGTTAAGAGATGGTTTAATAACTTGACTGCTTCTGGTTAATTCATTTAAAACTCATTTTATTGGATAAGACAATCCAAGGTCATTTTGTTACGAACCTAAGCATGTTCAGGTCTACTCTCTTTTCCTTTTTTTTCATTTAAAATCAATTTTAACAAAAAAAAATGTAGTTTATGTAGTAAGACGTGGGGGTTCTTAAGTGGCTTTTGACAACTAGTATAAGCAGAAAAACAATGGCTGTAATTCATTCATTAACTGAAAACCATTTGATTATATATCTGCCAGTAATAGGACACGATAAAAAGGGGTTTGACAACACTCATCGATTACACAAGTTTTCTAAAAAGTTATGTTCATTAGGCCCACACACACATAGGCCATGATCACTCATTCAAGGTACGTGCAAACACACTGGTATTAACAGAAGAGGATTACACACCTGAGGTTGACAGTTAAACAAACAATAGATTGGGGAAAAAAAGGAAAAACAAGCTCATGGTAAGCTTTAAGACTTGTGTGACAGAGTATTGGTCAACTCAGCTTATATAGACAAGCTACATGGAAAATGATTGGCCATATGTAAAGAAACAAAGAACTTTACTCTGTTTTGTAATTGCTCCCAATGTACATAGAAATAGACATGGATTTAAAACAAGAAAACAAGCTGGACAAAAGTGATTGACAGAAATATGTACAGGCCTTAAGAAATATATACACTATCCACTTATGAATGAATGTAATTGGTGACAAGCCATCTGCTGCAACCGCATGGAGTGAGAAAGTGGAAAAGAGACAAAAAAGAAATTAAGAGACGTACAAACAGACAGACACTCAGGAAGATGCACCAACAGCATAAAAAACAGATCATACAGACTTAAAGCAGCTGTGCAAACCACAATATTATATAATATCAGATAGAAGCAGTAATAGCCATAACAATGACTATATAAGTTGTTCCTGTTTTGACAGTAAACAGACCGTATATGCAGTATATCTCCATAAAAATGTCAGGTTACAGAGATATACTGTATTTTCAGAACAGCATGCTAAAACCTTGTTCTAAAGTAGGAGATTAAATAACCGGCTGTGTCATGACCGTAAATGGTCACATACTTGTTGGTGTACAAAGCGTGTTACTGGAGGATTCCTAGAGGGAGCACCAAAACGCCAATAAATGGCGTAATGTAAACAAACATGGCAAAGTTGCTGACCTGGGGCCTGTACTACGAAGCAGGATTTGGGGTTAGCAAGGTCACTTCAGGGTTAACCCTGGGTTTTCAGTCCTACGAGGGTCGTTCACTTTTTACCTGGGTATATCGCCACGGTAACTTACGCTGCACGCCTAACCTGCTCCGGTGCAGGTTATGTTGGAGATAAGAGATCAACCTGTGAAAATCTCCGCCCACTGACCAATCAGACCTTTTGATCGTGGAGCTCCCGGAGCTGATGGAGAGGGGGGAGGACACTTCGTGTGTCCCGCATGATTTTACATTATAGTCCGTTAAGTTAATGATTATTTTTCACTGATATATATCGTCCTTCATCCTTCAACAGAGACTGAAAAGGCGCCGGAGCATTTTAGTTGTGTTTTTAAGATGCACAATTACGAATAGCTTCTTATGGCTTTGAATTATATCTTAATATTATTTTTTTAATGTCTCCATGCCGCTCTGTTTGTGATCGTCAGAGCTGCAGTTGAAATAGAACTTCTTAAACTGTTCTACTCGCCACATGAAAGTGTCAGAGCAACACATTCAGTTCAGAGAAGAAACAGTTCTAAGGTGATCTAACGATGGAACAAATATAATAAGTCGTAGTTTGCACGTTAATACTCGCCGATTTTTCTTTTTTATGCCATTTGTTGCTGCAGCTTTGTAACTTTAGTCTTTGGGAGCCTGTTTGTCTTAAACGTATTTATATTAATAATATAGTTTGATCAGAGTTTTTAGATATGACGATCTGCTGACGGCAGACGCAGTTATGATTGTGTTAGGTTAAATGAAGCTAACTCCGCCCTTTTATGTGAACGCGCTCTTGGTAACTCTGGGTTTACCTATCAGGTTGATAACCAGCTTCGTAGGACTGTTAAGCACGATCTCTTATGTTAGGGTTAGTGAAGCCAGATAACCCAAAGAGAACCTGGGTCTGTTTAACTCGCTTCGTAGTACAGGCCCCTGATCAATTAACTTTTCTTCTAAACTTTCTGCCATTGTTGAAGCAGCTCTCTGGTGTCTCCGATGTTGTCACATCCTGTCTCACCATCATCATCCATCACCTCATCACAATACAACCCCACACTGCTCCTAGCCCTTATATAAACATTTGTGCTGCAACCTTTTTTATATGCTGAACACAACAGTCAGCAATAGAGATGAGGTATGTGGCCATTGAAGTATACTGTTTTACATTCAAATTGATGCACTTAAGGACTCACCTAACACTCTGGTAAAAATATCTATAATAGCATTAAATATAGCCAATAAAACTAGTATTTTCCTAGTCCCTGTTATAACTAAAGTAATTATGCCTTCCGGAGATAATAAAGGCGCACACACACAAGTGAAATTCTGCAAGTATGGACATCATAGAGGTGGGTAAGAGTCGGAGTGATTAACATATACAGTAGCTATTTACAGAAATGCAATTCATTTCTGTGTCATTTTCGGTGGATTTGTTTTAAATGTTTCTACTTTAATATCACTTTAATAGTGTTAAATCTATTGCAAAACTCCTAATTCATGATAATTACATTATTATTGTTATTATTATTATTATTGTGAGTAGACTACAGAAGCTTTGCTACTTCTAAATCTTTGTACATTGATCTGTTGGGGTGTTTAATAAACACAAATCTGTTAATAAGATCCTTAAATGTATAGTTACTCAAATTAAAATTTTAAATTCTTTGTTTATATTTTACATCTAGTTAAAGTGAACTCACGTGTGCGGTAGAACATAGGCTACAGCTTTTCTGATTGCGTTCTGATGTATGGTTCCGACGTTCGATCACAACATTATCTCCATGACAACGACAAAATAACAGTTTTAGCAATTTTCAAATAACTGCCCCGTCGCCATCTTTTTACAATATTTAGGGGCAAAATTTAAAACAAATTGTTTCCCTCAAACCAAAATAAAAAGTGTTTTAAAATCACGTAACTCTTGTATTTACATTCCTGACTTGTCCCGCCATATTTAAAACATTTCTTAATAAAAAATAATTCGTTTTTATCAAAAGAAATCGTCGAGTAAAACCTTCAGGTCCGTTTTACCACTGTGTGATATTTAGCTAAATTACCTTCAAGCTAACATGATGTGGACTGCTCACGTTTGAATATTAAAAATGTTTTCTCTGTCACGATGTGTTTTTTGTAGCCTACTGAGGGAGCTTTAAATGACTTCAGACAGAAAAGCATTGAAAGCAACTTCGTCCTACCTTCATGGTCCCAGTTCATTCATTCATGAGTTCATAATGTTTCCCACCGTGCAGCAGCTGTCCACTGAAAGCCTCACGCTGTTTCGGTTTTTATAGTAGGCTACAGTAAAGGTCCAGTTTTATTACATAAAGGTTCTTAAGCCAAATGTTACTGTTTTATATTTACGGTAGATGTTGACAAACTCTTTAATTCTCAAAAGTTAGCTTTTTCTCAGAGGTTGTCCTCAGCAGGTCTGCTCCGGTCAGAGGTCAGGTCAAAAGTGACACCGAGCCGACGTGTCTGCTGACGTGACGTGACCTCGGTTAAGTCGTGCTTCTGTTACCATGACAACCACATAACCGAGACTACCACCTCGTTTAATTTTTTTAATTTCATTTTATTAGAAAAATATTAGGCTATTGTTCGCTTCCAGTAGGCTATTTTAATGTATTTATTAGCCTATATTATAGCCTATAGGTTCTGCCGTATCCCGCTTGGTCTGCCAAACAGAGGAGGCCCATTTCCGCCTGGTAAAGTGGCGGATGTGGCCTGCAGTGGTGGTCACATGATTTGAGAAATGTATTCAAATGTTTGTTTCTCTCATTAACTTCACAAATATGCTGTTGTGGGTCAATTAAAATGTTAATTAAAATGTTTAAAATATTAGTGTATACAATAGTATTGGAGTTAGTAAAAAACAAAAACACTCTGAATGATATAAAAATGTGAATTTCTTTAAAGTAATGTCATAAATTAAAGCCCAGTGGGAGGGGCTTCTGATTTAAAAGATGGATGACTTGGACTTTCAAGCAGGCCTAGTTTGCTAATCTGGAGAACCAGGAAAATTGTCGGTGGGCCGGGCTGGTTGGACAGCAATGGCCGATGTACATTCACAGTAAATAGATCATATACTGGTTGCACTCACTAGGGATTTGTATGAGACGAATGCTCATAATTCTAGTAACGTTGGGAATGCTGTAGAAGCTAACACGGCCAAATGTGCAAGACTCTAAAACATTTTTATTAAAAAATAGAAATGTGGTTCACTGTAAACACAGCAGATAGAGGCGACACAGGTAAGAGCAGTTTAAGATCAAGATTCCAGATGTGCAACACAAAACACAAAGTGCAAACCACCATTCAAGTGAATGAATTGTGTGATGTTATATAGCCTAATGTTTATGATACGAATAAGTTCTT
The DNA here is from genome assembly GCA_020745685.1 of Tautogolabrus adspersus. Classification (NCBI taxonomy): domain Eukaryota; kingdom Metazoa; phylum Chordata; class Actinopteri; order Labriformes; family Labridae; genus Tautogolabrus; species Tautogolabrus adspersus. The sequence goes on along the minus strand of CM036546.1, from coordinate 6,093,981 downwards.
TGCAAATTAGGCAAATTAAAAACAAGAACTAAGTGTGAAACACCATGTAGCCCCTCAGCAGCAGCAGCAGCAGCCCCTCATCCAGTTTGCTGCTGACAGTGAGAGTGAGGGAGAGCCACTACCAAGCACATTAAGCCATGAGCCATAACTCCAGAGTGGGCAGGTAGGATTCAGTCAATGCTAATATTATAAAGAGTACAGTCTAGACCTGTTCAATGTGAAAAGTGCCAAGAAAAAACTTAATGATTTAGTGCTAGATTAAAAAAGAAATGCTTTGACTCAAAGATAGTTTAAAAAACATTTGTAAGGGGCGCCAAGAGCGTTGTGGACCACAACTTGTGGTTGGTGTGTGCGCCCCATTTGCAGGGGCTGTGGTCCTCAGGGCAAGTGGCCTGGGTTCATGTCCGGCCTGTGGCTCCTTTCCCGCATGTTCCCCACTCTCTCTACCTGATTTCCGACTCTGTCCACTGTCCTATCTCTACAAGTAAGGCATTAAAAGGCCAAAAATAAATCTTAAAAAAAGACTTTGAGCTGTATTTCTTTACAAAAGATGCCAAACAAGTTATTATTTTTATTATTATTATTATTATTATTATTGTTATTATTATTATTATTATATGTATTTAAATTCTTGCTTGTTCCTCTTTAAGTTTGAATTCTGGTGCAGCTGCGCGATGACCACAAGAGGGCAGCCTTTCTCCAGAAAAAATCATTGTGGCGCCTGTAATCATAAATAAGGGGTAGACGTTCATCTTAACATTTTAAAGACTAAGAGATGTAACAACAGATGATATAATTAAAATATATAGTATATGGTATGATAGGTGTGTATGTACTGTATCTTGTTTAATGTTAGCATGTTAGTCCAGAGGGAAACAGTGTATCTTAAGGGTCAGATCTCATAAACAACTCATCATTGCGTTCATGTCCTTTCAAAATGGGAACATATGACCTTACAGGGACGTGCAAATGAGAGGCCTGCTAATGATACATACCTGCAGCTTTAATATGAGGCCCTGCTTTAACAGACCAGCAGCAATAACACTACAGAGGCAAAAGGAAGAGGGCGAGGCAGTAAATCTGGAGGGATATTACATTGTGTCAAACGCTGGCTGCCAGTAAACTGCAGCCCGGCTCTTTTCTTCAATGATTCTTCTCACTGTCAGAGCCAATTTACACGGCCCCCCACTGCCCCCGTTTCCTGTCACACAGGCCTCACTGCTGCTGGTTCAGCTGTGGGCAGGTGAAACAGGTAGCCTGTGAGCTTCTACTGACCTGACAAAGCAATTAAATCACTCTCATGGGGTGTTTTTTCTGAGTTCCCCCTCTCGGCTAGGACTGTCATTTGATCATTTAGCAGAAGGAGAGTGTGTATACTCTGCAGGGGGAGGAGGGGAGGGGGAGGCTGCATGGCTCTGTTCTCTGGCATTCAGGCTGCGAGTGGCTGAAAACAGTGGATTAAAGGAAGGGTCACGGCCTTGCTGATGGGATTTTTCTGAAAATATAGCCATGCCCTACAGTGGTGTTTTCCTTTAAATATATAAATAATGTTTGGCATCATGGGTGCATTATCAACAGAGCTGGACGGCTCTGTATGACGCACATTAAAGCCTCCTTAATAGAAAATGTTTCCTCTCCCCAATCCGACTTTCTTGTGTTGTGTATAAAAGTTAAAGTCTTTATTAAGCAATAAAGATCAAGATTACAAATAAAAACAAATGGATCACGTTACATAAGCTAAATGATCATCGAAAAAATAGGGCAGACATAATAACATGGATTTCTCCTTTGCAGGGACTGGCATATTGATAGAGAGGCATTGACTACTTACTGTAAGGCAAAGGAGACCCTGAACTGTTGTTCAGCTGCAATTCTAAACAAGAAAACATCACTCTTTCAAACATACAGAAACTGGTCTCCTCAAAGATTTGGAAAAACAAAATTGATGCAGCAGAGTAAGAAACATGACCGTGTCTCAACGTTTTTTAAACATGTTGCTGACGTCAAATTCAAAATGATCACAAAAACAATACAAATTCTCAGTTACAATATTAACAAAGACTTGTTGTTGTTGTGCTATTTTCACGTAAGTTGCCGGGACAAAAAAATGGTAACACCGTCACATTGCTGAGACTAATTTTTCTTCAGAGGACAAAATGCAACATAATGTTTTATTCAAATTTAAGAGTAGAGACTCTGTTGAAGATTATGTTCAGGTTAAGTTTAAAGTAAGGGTTATGTTTAAGCAAATAATATTTATGTTGGAATTTACGGTAACCTGCCAGGAAGTCAATGTAGGTCAATGTTATGTATGTTCAAGCTGTCTATTTTTCCTTAGAGCCCCCCCACACTTTGTAAGAAAAGCTTAGCCCTCCCATGACCCACATGAAATAAAGTGATGTATTACTGTCAATAACTATCAGTTTAAAGTTTATTTATTGATAAAATCCGAACAGAATAGGCCTACACAAAATAGACCTTTGTATGAACCATACAGTATACAGTAGGTGTGTCATCATGATTTTAGTTCATGTGTAAATATTTATTTTCGACAACCTCGGAGCAGACAGAGTCCGTCCAGTGGATAACCTCCATCTCTCTCCTGCACATCTTGATCTGTAGTCTATATTTAATTCTGTTGTGAGATGTGAATCTGCACACACGTGACATCAGATAATCCAGGGAGCCGATAGATATGTTGTGTTCACATGGAAGCTGCTAGAAATCGTACTGATCTCCTTCATGTGATTATTGTGTGATAACTCCTCAATGTCAATATCATGTTCGAGTTTGATGACCGAGTCATCAGGGAGCGACGGAGGAGTGTCAGTGTCCGGCATGAGGGGAAAATGGGTGGAAGATTTTTTTTTGTATTTTGAGAATAAAGTCCTAAATTACCAAACAAAGTCACATTATTGTCAGAATTAGAATCAGAAACTTGTGACTGAAGGGAAATCGTTTGTATGACGACTTATCACACTAATTACATCAAGGATGATCTTTGGATAATTGTTGGCTGTATTCTACATTTTCAAACTTGTACTCGGTATGTTGATCACAGAAAACCTTTTTCTCCTCTGTTTAGGAAGCTGACATGAATATGAACATATATGTTAAAAAAAATTGAACAAGTACGCAACATGTTTAATTAATAGACAATTAAGAAGTATTTACATATTTTTTTTACTTCAGGGTGTTAAACATTCATGACTTAAAAACATAGATCAAGCTATGACAGTTAAGATTCGCTTTTCTGTTTTTGAAGAACTGAATCACCAAAATGATTTACTTATGAATATGGAATTTTGCCATTATAACAAAATTGACTAGATTAATGTTTATACGTTTTCTACATTATTCTCAAGGGGATCATCAATACTCTCTTTAAAAATAAGCTTAAATTACCAAACAAAGCTTAATTTGTATTTTTTTCTTTAGCAATAAACTACATTTGTTTACCAGAAGTTATCCACATGTGGGCAAAGCCAAAACATATTCACAACAGCGTCTGGTAATCCGTCACTGAAGCTACAAGAAACACCAATGTCACTTTTTAAAACATTTTATTTTACAGGATAACTTTTACAATTAAACCTTTTTTTTTTTCTTTTTTTTTTTCACTGAAATAAAAATCAACCAGGTTAAATCCAGTTCTTCTAGCATAAAAAATCATCCACAAAGTGTTTTTAGTAAGGCAACACTCTGGTTTATATGTCTGTTTTGGCCTTATGGACACTTTCTCTTGATCTGTCAAGATATTTGTCACATGTCTTTTCGTAAATTACTTTTTTTTACTGTAATCTTACAGGTTGAGATATAAAGTGTAAGACTTGCACTACATTTTGATAATCTCAGCGACATATGATGGGAATTTAGGAATCCTTTTTATCAAGACCCCTGTCATTAAAAGCTTCAATTCAAAAGAGTAGTTTCATAAAATATCCACATACTAAAGCAATAGCAATAGCAATAGCATACCTCATACAAACATTTTGTGCATGAGTATGTGTAATAAAACTATAACACGAAGTGACTGACATCACTGGCAGTATACGTTCACTTTAAATAATTCCAGAAACATGTAGTTGATGGTACCTTTAGGACCCTGCTTCAAAGAGAGGAAAAGATCATAAATGTTAAGTTGTGTGTTGCTCGTGGAGCCTCTGTTTGAATCGTCTGGAGCTAAAAATTGTGGAGAAAATCCTCTCAAGATCCACGATGGAGACTGGCCTGGACCGCCGGCATTCCTGTATAATCTCGACCCGCAGCACACACCCTCAACATGTGTTCACATTCACTCTTTCTGCTCATATCAGACCTCACCATCCTCTGCAGTTCTGTGAGAACAAATAATAAAACACAGGCTGCTTACTGTTTCTGCTGCTTTCTGCTTTATCTTACTAGACTTTAACAATCCTGAATATGTTGTGACAGATTTATAAGCTGAGTGATAGCTGTGTTTGCTGTAGTTTAGAAAGGGGACAGATATCTGTGACAGAAATAGAAAGGAATGGGGGAGGTTGGTGTTTAAAGGAAAAACCTTCAGGGAAGTCAATTCTTTCATAAACAGGACGTGATATTAATAATACAACCATAACAATTCACAGTTATTAAAAAAGTCTTTTAAACAGACCTCATATTGTTGTCGTTTTTATTCCCTAAAAATGAAAGAATCATGGGATGTTCCCCCGAGCCTTTTAGCTGATACTACTACAAAGCTTTGTGAATGATCCTCTAAATAAATGAAGTTTCAAGGTTGTTGTTTTTTACACAACATAACTGTTATTTCTTCTGGCACAATTTCTATTCTGCTGAGGGGAAAGTGACAGTGCGCGTGACTTAGCTCAGGTTACTAACTTAGCCTCAGCCTACCACAGTCTCTTTCACATGCACCACACTTCCTAGAGTTTCTAGACTTTGGGTGGGCTGCATGCATGCATCTGTTCACCCTGACTTCAAGCAGACTTTTTCCCTCTAATAAAAACTCTGCATAAAGTTAGGCCGAGCTGATGTGTGAACACAGTAGGTAATATTCTTTCAATTTTGTTACAAACAAATGCAAGAGAGGCGGTGCTGTGTCAGAAACACTGACTGTATATACAGATGGACGATTAGTCTCCACCTTATCCTCTTACTGCTCCAAAAGGAAGCCAAAATACCTCCCGGGTTGGTAGCAGACATATATAACTGGTGATGATGTATAAGGCCAAAGTTGTACAGTAGAGTTTGGCTGGTGGAGTCGTGGTAACCAAAATATATTACTTTCCAACAAACTGTCGCAGGTCCCTCAGGTGGGTACAGTCCACAGCAGAACAGATTCTTGTGTCGGTTTGAAGAAGACATCCACGTTTGCTGAGAAAGATCAACGAGTGTTGAGTTAGTTCTTCGTTGATAGTGCCCTTTGCACAAAATGCCACAGGAGCTGCATTTGTCAACAGAGTTGTCAATTATGGTGTTACACCCTTTTTTATATACCATCAAATCATTAAAACTAGGCCTGTCAGGCAATCAGATTTTTGATATTCATGGTTAATCCCTGACAATCAATTTTTAATCATAATTAATCTTATTTCTAATCACATGCTCCATTATTTTTCATTTCAAAAAAGTTTGTATGCCTTTTTTTTGTATTTGTGTACCGTCATAAGCTTACACTTATTCACTTCTGGTTTGGATTCAAACCAGCTTTTATTTTGAAAGACAAAATAAGGCACTATGGTAGAATGAATGTTACAACAACAGACTTAACTACGGAAAAAAGGCTAGCTAAAGAAGTTAAATGTTTGTTGTCACGAGGTAGATATTACTATGGACTTGTCAACTGAGCCTTCTCTGAATGTTTTTATTTAACTAAGCTACGGTCTGCCTAAAGGGAAAAAAGAGCACGCAATCAATTCAATTTTTAAAAAGTGTGCATTTATTCCAGACTTTAATCACATCCCTATGAACGCATTAACGCAGACAGCCCCAGCTCCTTCTGTTAACATGAAGGAGGCGGGGCTTATGAGCTATATTGCAGCCAGTAAGTAGATGGAGCTGTAAATGTTTTGGCTTCACTTTTATGTAAATGTTGTCCATCTTTTTATGCCGTCAAGAGGAAACCAGACTGATGAGGGCTCAAGAAGAAAGATCATTTTAATACAGATGCGAAATCTAGCAGCCAGCACTGAGAGAAAGAAGAAAAACAGCCTGAACTAAATGATGATTTTAACAACTCTCTCTGCAGCAAACAACGGCAAGGACTGTGCTTGCCATGAAATCCATAGGGAACCCAGATCAATTAAAAAAAAAACTCATATACTTACCGATGATAGTATTAGTCAGCGTTGAGTATCTATCTTCTTGTAATTAGGATGCAAATGACATGGACTGAGGCTCATTAGGTCTTTACTGAAGTGCAGCCGCTTTGTTTCACGTCACATCTCGGAGACGTACATTTGTTTGGACAGAAGAAGACTTCCCAGAGGAGATATTTTACCCAGCATGCGTATCTGTCAAATGGCTGAGGAGCTCCTGTAAGAATCACGGAGCTGTGGTAATAAATCAGCTTATGTAACCAGCAGTTTTAATTACAACTCCCCCTTAATAGCTACGTGTGCACAGATTGACCAGTCCCACTGCCGAAATTCCTCTTATAATTGTCATAGTTGTTTGAATGGCTTAAATTTCAGAATAAAAAAATGTGTTTTTTTACCACTTCATCAAAGTTAACACAGCTTATAATTTAATACTGTGTGTAAAAACCAAATATGAAATATGCACTTTGAAGGTCACGATGAGAGGAGATCTCCTAAAAAGGAATACTGTGTTTAACTTGAAAGTACAGAAATTAATCTAATGCAAATGTGACATTTCACACTCATGTGTGTGCCATATGATACAGCTCAAATAGATTAAAAATCCAACAGATGGTGTGCAGAATATATGAAAAAAGTCCTGAAGGGTAAATTAATGAAAACGTTAACTTTGCATTTACTCGACTGTCTGCAGAAAGGGAATGTGACACCAAAGTAGCTTTTTAGTGGTGTTTAAAAAAAACGTGCTGTCACAATATTTACCATCAGTGAGTAAGAGCTGTGGTGTTCAAATATAAGGTGATGCTAATGAGCGAGCTTGGTCCTGTGATCCTGTGTAACTTCATTAAATATGTACTTTCATCATGGTTCAACTGTACGAGGGATGTACAGTACAGAGTGTACAGGCCTGAGTTAATGAAATATGAACACATGAACACAGATAGAAACAGACTCTGATTTAACTCCGAGCATTTCAAACATGTCTGTGGCTTTTAATTAGGCTGCTAATTACTCCTGCTGCTTGACTTTCTTTTATTTATTTATTTTCACACAGGGGTAAGTGTGAATTTGCATCTTTAAAAAAATATTGTGTTGTGATGAGCTACACAGACACTCTTCAGTTTTGACCTCAGGTAGCTTTGATAAATTATAAATGGCTTGTCTCATTACTTTTAACATGCAAATGTGTACTGTATATTTGGCTGGGCGGCATGTTCCTCACATCACAGATTTTGTGATATACAGTACTCTGAGCATGTCCCACAGAAAAGCCTGCAGATATGAAGACTCACAGAAAGTACGCAGTTTACCTTGAAAAGGCCGTGTCAGAGCCTTCATGCACTTCATGATTTAAATATAGCTCTAGTGAAAGTTAATGGGGCGGCTGTGGCTCAGTTGGTAGAGTCGGTCATCTCTCAACCGGAAGGTTGGAAGTTCGATCCCCAGCTCCTGCAGGAACATGTCCGATGTGTCCTTGGGCAAGACACTTAACCCCAAGTTGATCCCGCGCGTGTGAATGTGTATGAATGGGATTAGTTACTTCTGATGGTCACTTTACATAGCAGCCTCTGCCATCAGTGTGTGAATGGGTAGGTGTTACATGTGGCGTAAAAGCGCTTTGAGTAGTCAGAAGACTATACAAGGAAAAGCGCTATACAAGCTCAAGACCATTTACCATTCATGCTGGTTTTATTGTTCATTCTCATACAATGTCACAGCACTCCTCCACGCATGCTTACTAATTTCTTGTGATCATCAGCTGTTCATATCACCTGGTCACATCTATCCAATAGTACTGCACCACTCCCTCATCGTTAGCCTTTCATATTGCTTCTGTCTCTTTTAAAATATGGCTTTCTCTTCCTCCAGTTATTCATGCTACGTGTGACCATCCACCTCCCCATCACCACCCAGCCTTCGCAGTTTCATCATCAGCCTCAGATCACAGCATCAGCCTTCGTCCGGTCAACCCCAGTTTTAACAGTTTGGTCAGCCTCTTCATCCCTTCCGCCTCAGATTATATCTTCAGCTCTTTTGGTCAACTCCATTCTTCAGTTAAATCAGCTTTTCATCCCACCAGCCTCAGATGACGTCATCAACCATCTTCACATCAACCCCAGTCTTCACGGTTCATTCAGCTTCTTCATCTCATCAGCCTAGATGACATCATCAGCTAACGCCTCCGCCACCAGTGTCTGGACTCCATGGGGGGGATAGATCTTGTTGTTGCTCAGGGTAGACATCTTTGAACACCCCATAACTCCCTGTAGAGTTCAAGCGCCAAAGGTTCTCTGACAATAATTCAGTATCACATGAGTAAAACATATTTTTATCTTTGATTGGTTTACTTGTCTCTCCTGATTAAACAGTAATACAGCACTAAACCCTCTTGCTCTTAGAGTTTGTCAGATTGGGAGTGTGGAAATGGGAAATACAGAAGGGCAAAAATTAGTGTTTCAAAGTCGCTGTGAAACTATCATGATGTCTGACAGAAACCACAGATGGGCAGACTGACGGATACATTTTGCAGATCACTATCAGCTCATGCATCAGCGCCCACTGATTTATCTGCTACACAGCCTGATGATGAGAAGAAAAACCTTCAGTTTTATCTGTGAAGATCATCTTGGAGGAGAAGGTGAGCTCACCTTAATAGAATTTTTAAAAGCAGCACAAGACAGATGCAATCGAGTCACGGTCCATGTTAATTAGCCTCAGCTCAGTGAGCGCCTCGCTTCATCAGGGAAACAGAGGGGGGTATATTAGGGGGGGGGGGGGCAGAGCTACATCAGAGGAGCACACTGAGGTGATACTGAGCATCTAGAGGGATGGCACAGGGCCAGTCGTCTCTCTCTGTGTGTCTGAAGCTGACTCATGTCTTTGTGCAGATGTTGGCACATTACAGACTCATAAGTGAGGTCAGCAGGCAAAAGTCAGGGACCAAACCAGTCCTGATTCTGGCCTGCAGCCACGTTAAAGGTGCCAGGGGAGCACTCTGTCGCTGAAACATGGTCCCTCCGACCCAACCGACCGGTCAATGTGCTGGCCTCATGGTGCTGTGTGCCATGCACGCCAGGCATGCTGGGATTTGTGACAGCTGTGGGCAGGCTGCAGAGACAGTCGGTCAGTCTTGGCAACTGGAGAGGCTGGACAGGTGGAGCACGGCTCATCCGATTGAGTCGTGCCTGCATGAGGGGGGGTGAGTCAGCCAAAGCCTCATATTATCATCATAATGCAGAAATCCAGCACATGACCCCATCAGGCTGTATGTTGATGCCTGAAAAGAGTAAATGCAGCGGAAAAACACTCCACAATCAGGACACATGATACACAACATAGTTTATTGTTGACCCCTGACCTTCAGCTGATTTATTATTAAATGATTTAAACTGCAAGAGCAGCGAAATAGGAGCTAAAGAAGTAACAGAGCCAAAAATAAATCCAGATTTAACTTCACACATTTGAATATTGCTTTAAAACTGTTCCCTTTTAAAAAAATATCAAATGAAATGAATTGAAAAAGACACAAAATAATATAATTTCCTTGAATTACGAACATTGTTATTAAAGAGCAAAAAGTGAAATAAAAGAAAATTAAAGCTTTAATGACAACATTTCTAACACTTAGCATCACACCCACATCATTAGGACTTCTATCTCCAGTACAAATTAGAAAATCAGATGTCTTTGTAATTATGTGATTAATTCTGACCTTGGGCGATGAATCAAAAGTATTTAATTAATCCATTTCCTCTCCACTAAACCCTCGGGAGGCCGGGCTTTATCATCAGAAAGGTTCAGAGACAATTCATCTTTAAATGTCTTTACTAGATCCACTTTAATTATAATTTTATTCTCATGAAGCAGAACCTGAGTTTGTTGTTTTCAATCAAAATAAAATGAAGATGAAGAAATGAAGAACTTCTCAAAAACTCTGTCTAGGTCAAAATATATACGGTATATACTTGGTTTTATAAATACAAATGTTGGAACGCCCCAGATGTTGCCCATGAAATTGACAATAAGTTAGCTTTGATAATATTTCTGAATGACAAGTTCATTATAATCACTATTCATCACATTTATAAGGATTCTTGTATTTAAACCAGGATAGACATACGGTTAGGGAGGTCAAACTTTAAGGCTACATGTATCAGCCAATCACAGCACAGGAGGGCGGGAATAGGAAGAGCTCTATTGGGGAGAAATAGTAGTTAACACCTATTGCAACAAAACAACAAGATGTTAATGTTAATCTGTTATCTGTGGGGAACGTGGTGATATCAGGTGACATCACCAACAAACAGAACTGCAACCTTTTTTTCATATTTAACAAAGCCAGTAATAGCAAAAAGAAGCTAATGCAGAGTACTAAAGGTTCTGAAGTTATCCTGCCAGACTTCCCTGTATAGTTTAGATTCCTCACAATGCATTCCTAGGACCTCTTGGTTCCACCCCCACTTAATGGGATGCTGGATCATAATATTTAAAATCCGATCTCCTGTTGTGAGGGGGGAACCCCGCATGGCAGTCGAACACACGCTTTAGATTGTGACGAGAACGTGATGATAGCACAATTGGGAAGTGAGCTGACTAAAGAAGGAAGCACAACAACCACAGCCACTCACCTCCAGCTCGGGCTGTAACATGAACAGCCCGTATTTGCACGACTTCAGCCATAGTTTTTCTTTTGTCTTTGTGAAGTTTCAGTAAAAGAAAGTCCAAAAACTGTATGATTGCCAATTCTTCCTACTCGCCAACCTTTAAAGTGGTGTTTGATCGTGAGAGATTCTGGGATATTTCCAGTTTGAGAGTTGTTGGGACGCTGGTTGATTTTGAATGGAAACTGTTAGTGTGTGGTGTACTGTTGTGGTCATGTATTTGCCCTCCACACACTATAGGAACAAAACAGTTGAATCTATCATTATATGTCGTCATGTGTGAGGTCTCTCACATTTCTAACATCTGTTAAGATTTTAAAAATCTTTAAGTGTGGGCCGGGCTGTACAGACAAAACTAGAAATTGATTCGTTGAGAACAAGACATGCTGCTTCAAGTTATGTAAACTATAAAATATCATTAAAGATTCAACATTTTAATTTCCTCCTGCAGAACTTTATAGTGATCAGTCCTTGTTTTGGCCTTGCTTGTTATGATGACAAGCTAAGCCGAGATGACATATTTCTGTCAGTGCAGGATAAACTAGAAGAGGATGTGTTGTGCTTATTTATTTATTTTTTTACAGTAAACAGAGTCAGTGTTGAAGAACAGAGGAACTGTAACATTAAACCAGCTTCATGTTAACAGATTGGACAAGACGCAGACATGACAGATGTGCAGAAATCAGCCTGGATGACTTAAATTATGAGCAGATTAGTGAGGTTCATTCAGTCGGTCAGTTCAGGGATATACAGTATATGTGTGTGTGCAGGCATGTGTGTAAGAGAGAGAGTGGGGGTAGTACCCAGTCTAGCTGTGCAGGGTGAACATTTGATCTCTCACTGCATTTTAAACATCACAGCCTGTTTACAGCAGGTGTTGACTCCTTTTTGAATCAGAGCTGCAGACACATTCATCTTTAGATCCACCTGAAGGGAGCTTTGGCATCCTCCTCCTCCACCTCCACAGCAGCCTCTGTCTCTCAAAAACATTTTTTACCTGCATGACTAGATTCCTCTCTCTTCTACTTTCCGTCTCTGCTCTTCTGCTAGATTACATAAAGATCTAAAGATGGGCATGTGTCACATATCCATAACATTAACAGAGGTAATACAAGAACATTTAGTCCTTGAAAATTATGCTTTACATGTAATATTTCTGTCACCTTTCCCTGAGAACACCAGATTTATAAATCAGAAAGATCTGGAAAATAGATTCACTGGATTTTTAGGCAACGTCATAAAGTTAGCGATACAAATAAAATGTTATTTATGAACTCTTTACTAATAACTTCACAAGATGCTCTATGTTCTGTCATATTTACTTTTGTATTTTGTTTGTTACAGTGTTTGGATTTCATTTCTTGTTTTATTTTGTCTCTTCCTTCATGTTGCTTGGTTCCCTTGTGTGTATTTTTTTTACGTATATTTCCAAGTTTAACCTTAAAGATCCCATATTATGCCCTTTTTGGGTTCATATATCTAATTTATGTGCCTACTAAAGTACGTTTACAATCGCTAATGTTCGAAAAGTGTCTGTTTTCATGAACTGCCGATCAATGCAGCCCGTGTCATCTGCCTGTGTTTGTAACGCTCAGAAGTGCCCACATGGGTCCCCACGTGTGCCAAGTCTGACCTGATTGGTCGGCCGATCTGCTCTGTTGTAATTGGTCAGTTGTTCGGACGATCCTCGGAAATGTTACGCCCCTTTTACCATATAGGGAATACAGCTACTGTGCAGCATGAGCATGTGCTTGCTAGAACGAGCCAATAGAGAACAAAAGTGATGACGTATTTTTGTAGGCCAACCCGGGAGTAGCATCACCATGGGGTCTATTGAGAATTCGCCTATGGGATTTTTGCATTGGATTTTGGATCATTGCAGAAAATAAGCTCTGTGGCTAACACACGCTTCTGATGCATAGGCGTTTTGTTCAGCAGGATAATCTTTACAAATGAACACCACTTTTATGAAGTTTGAAGCCTTAATGCAGCCGAGAGAAGTAAAAAGCTAACGCTATGCTACAAACGAACTACACCTCGGTCTGTTGATTTTAACGTCAGTACCGTTATGCTTCATCGATCTAATCAGCGGTTTTGACAAGCTACCAAAACCGTAGCTTAATAAGTTGTTTATTTACCTAATATTTGCAAGAGCACTGAAAAACAAGACTAGATGCTGTAAGGCGGACTAGTGAGAGAGTTCCCGGTGTGATGACGTTAAATGTCCCCGACAACCACTGTAGTCTCATTTAGCCACTTGTTAGCAACCGCCGTTTTTAGTACGCGTAAAAACTTTAAAATTCACAAGTTGGGGTCTTACCTAACATAGTTTATCTCGTCTAACAAAACGCCAACATCTCTTAAGCTTGTGTTAACCACAGAACTTATTTCAGGCGTCTAACCACAAACCCATTCAAAATCCCCATTGACTTTTAGAGGATAGAACCCATGGCGCTAAAATGCTAACCCACTTCCGGGTTTTAGGACTCATTCCTGTGGCACTCAATGGGCTTGGATCAGTGACACCACACTGGCAAGACGTCACACTGGCAAATTTCAACGAGGGGGGCTAGAACCGAGTTTGACATGCTGCTACTGCTACAGCTAACAGGAGGACGTACGAGAAGCCGCGTTTCCACGGACTTTGAATTTTTGCACATAGATGTGCCTAAACATGCACAAGACACCTGGAAAACACACTAAAGAGCATATAAAACCAGAAAAAGCATAATATGGGACCTTTAAGTGTTTCCTGTTTTATTTTGTAGTTTCTTATCCTCGGGTTTCTCCATGTCCTGTGTGTAATGTTACTGTTACATTAATGAGTAGTGTGTGTCTTTAGGGTTTCCTGTTTTATTTTGTAGTCCTCGTCCCCAGTGTTTCTCATCTTGTCTTACTTCCTCCCTTTGTCTGGTTTCCCTCCATGTTGATTGCCCTGATTGTCTTCACCTGTGTCGTTAGTCTCACCTGTGTCTGATTACCACAGTGTCTATTCAGCTGTTCCTTCCCTCTTGTTGTCAGTTCATACGTCTACCCATGTTTTGTGCCATTCCCCCATGGCTCCTATAGGTTTTTCATCTTTTGGGTTTTATGTTTTGTTTATGTTTTTCGTTTGTTACTCCCAGGTCAAAGCCCGTCTCTGGGATTGTGGAGCATGTGCAGAAAACCTAGTCCAGATTGGGTCCAATTGAGCAAGATAGATGTATAGCTACATGCAAGAGTTAATCGATCCCCAACCGCATTTTCTAGGTGTGTTAGTCTGACTTTGAGAAATTCGATGTTTGACCACTGCAGCCAAACTACCAAGTTTACATGCATTTGAAAAGACCAGTGTTAGTCAGACTAGCACAATAAATCTAACCCTTCTAACTGCATGAACAGTAAACGTATGAATTGTAAAAGATGTAGGTTATGTCACAAATCATTTCAGTCAGGGAAGCATATACATTGATTTTTTTTCTTTTAGAGATGCAAACATTTCATAATTTGTTTTAAGCCTAATGTGTTGAAGAATACCTGTGTAGGACTCTATCACATGCCTTTAAACTTTGCCCAATCACATCAGCATGAATGGATATATCAACATATGAGAGAGAAAAAGATCTTTGGTGAATTAAATGAACCGATGATGTTTGTATCTTTCATGCTTTGTATCTAGATTTAGGATGTGTTAGGGTTCAATATTGTCCATTAACATTGCTCAAGTGATATATCTCATTCCTCCTTCCCCATATTAATGTTTGATTATCTTGTAACCACCTGCCTTCACCTCCCAGGGACCCCGGGTCAAGGATCCTTTGAAATGCAGCTTGTAAAGATCCATCCAGCTCTCCGCTCCAGCTCTGAGTCCACGTGTGGCTCGCTCATGCCTGCTGTCAGCTCCCATTACCTAATTGGAATTGAGATGCATCTGGCCTCTGTTTTTGTGTGCACTGCACTCCTCATGAAGAAACCCCCTCCTCCTCCAACTCCATCTTACAAACGAGGAGGCTTATTCATGCCGTCCTGCTGAGTGAGGCTTTCTCTCCTCCCATGATGTTTGGTCAAACACTCATTTACAAAATAAAATGAGAGATGGCACTGAGCAGGTCTGCAGAAATACAACTCCTGCGGTTCACTACAGTTAATAAGAGCTTTGTTTAATTCATGAGATCTGTCATGCTACAGTAGCTTCGTCTTCACAGCAGCTTCTGTACTTCAAACTCCTGATCTGTCAGCATCTATGACCTTGCATATCCTGGTTCAAGATTAAGAGCGACATTTCTGCAGCCACGTTTCCATCTGAATGGTGTTGAGCATCATGAGGCCGGATAAGAAATGAAAAATGAAAAAAAAAAGCTTCAATCACATTATCGATAGTGGTTTCCTTTTCACTGTAGCTCAGGAAGAATGATTTGTCCTTCTGCGAGGGGAAGTATGAGCAGCCTGTCACATCAAATGGATTACAGCTCATTAATTTTCATTAACTCAGCAGAGAAACTACTGGAAAATGACCCAAATTTAAAGTGTTGAGGACAGCTTCTGTAAAACATGAGAGCTCTGAAACAAAAGGGACTTAATTGTGAGAGATAGCTTTGTCAGACTCTTCGCCTTGTTCATCACATTCAGCTTATTGGTGTGTTAAGCTTATGGAAATTTGGGAGTCTCATTTAGCATCGACAACCAAGATCAAAACCATTTCTGGTGTTTTGACTGTTTCTCAAGACTGGTAGATCACAATTTGGTTGACATCCGTCGAGCTCATCTGCACAGCAAGCAAATTAGAGAGTTCACATAGTTCAACTTTAAATTTTTAAGTAGTCAGATTCAGAGTGTAAGGGGGAAGCAGAAGACACTTTGACATCTTGTAATTTGGGAGGTAGTGCCTTTAGTTATAAGGCCCCTCTCCTTTGGAGAAAAATACCAGTCAGGGTCAAGGAGGCAGACACCCTCTCTGCTTATGAGAGTATTCTGTAGTTAGGGCTGGCTCAGGCTTGGACCAGCTCCTACAGTAGTTATGCTGATAGGCTTAGCCTGCCGGAGGACCGACACACTGGGCTCCTGTCTCTCTCTCTCTCTCTCTCTCTCTCTCTCTCCCTCTCTCTCTCTCTCTCTCTCTCTCTCTCTCTCTCTCTCTCTCTCTCTGTATGCATTCACATTAAATTACTGCATAACTGTTTATAAAACTTCCTATAAGTTACTAACCACATATCTTCCTGGGAGCTCCTGAGCTCTCTTGTCTCGTAGGTTCCTCTGGATCTTTGGTGTGGACGGCCGGCTGCTGTGGACCCTCCTGAATCCAACTGCTACAACTGTTAATGTCAGCCACACATTATCATTGTAGTTGCTGATGCTCATATTAGACAGATCAGTCTACTTTCATGCATAGTTGTTCCTGCTACACATACTGTTACCATTATTACTGGCATTGTAGCTATAACTCTTTATAATTATGTGTTGTTGCTCTGTTTGTCTCCATCCGTCTCTCTGTTTCTGTATCTCCCTCTATCACCTCTAAACCCAAACACAGCTGCGACAGATGGAGTCTGGTTCTGCTCGAGGTTTCTGCCTCTTAAAGGAAGTTTTTCCTCGCCACTGTAACTTTGCTAAATGTTACTTAGTGCTCATTATGGATTAACGTTGGGTCTTTGTAGAAAATATAACAAAGAGTACAGTCTAGACCTTTTCTTTTTGTAAAGTGTCTTGAGATATTATTTGTTATGAATTGACTCAAAACAGATAAAGATTGATATATTGATTGATTGATTTTTTGTTGTGTTTTTTTTTTTGGATGTTCCTGTTTGTTCTTCAAAGCAATGAATGCAATGCTAAGTGATGAATATGTTGAGTAAGCTAGTGCTATATAATGGCAGATATACTCTCCTTCTGTTAAAGCCTAAAACCCTGCATGCGTTCGGATGAGAGCATCACATGGCCCGAAATTAATTCTCACAACCTAAAAGAGACAACAAAGTTTTTCCAAAATCGCTTGTACTATCATTACTTGGCTGATGGACAATGCTAACAGTTGGTGCACAAAGATGAAAAGTTGTAGTGTGACTATTGGTACAAATGAGTGTAGCAAAAATGCAACAATATCAAAGCCCATTACAAACCCATCCATCCATACATTTCATACCACTTATCCTTTTAGGGTTTAAGGAGGGCTGGAGCATCGTGGGAGAGGTAGGGTTCTCCTGGAGGACAGGTCACCAGTCAATCACAGAGCATAAATCTAAAGACAATTGGCACGTACATATTTCTGTTAAAGATGGTCTATTTACAACCCTGTTACGCCTCGTCTGCAATGTGTAACACAAGGAGGCAAATGGTGTGGCAAAGGTCCGACATTGGAGGTAGTGAGGGAGGCGTAATAGGGGGAGAGTGTTATGAGTTGTTGTTTAGTTTAAGATTTTATTTCATTATTCAGATTACATTTTCTATTATTTGGTCATTTACCATTGTATTGATAAACTCCCTGTCCTTGTGTTTTTACTGCCATATAGTTCTGAGTGTAGTATTTTTGTTTCCTGTTTCCTGTTTTATTTTGTAAGCTCTTTTCTCATGGGCGTCATTCCTTTTGGCTTCCTGCCTTTGTGGGTTTCCCGCTTGTTTGTGTGACCAACCCTTATGTGTAAGTTTTTCTGCACTTGGTCCCTCATCTGTTGTTTTTGTACCTGGATTTTTCCGTTTGCCTGCCTGCCAATCCTGAACTTTGTAAGATGCTGTTCAGTTGTCATTAAATATCTTTTAGTTTGTTGCATCAGCCTGCCTGACTGTATTTTTGTACCTCCATTAGGGTTGCAAAATTCCGGGAA
Source organism: Tautogolabrus adspersus (assembly GCA_020745685.1). Classification (NCBI taxonomy): domain Eukaryota; kingdom Metazoa; phylum Chordata; class Actinopteri; order Labriformes; family Labridae; genus Tautogolabrus; species Tautogolabrus adspersus. Next base: position 6,076,227 of record CM036546.1, on the reverse strand, counting down.
TTTTCAAAGTTGGAAACTTTCCATGGGAATTAACGGGAATTTATGGGAATTAACGGGAATGTATGGGAATAAACGGGAATAAACCGGGAATTTACAAAATTGAAGGTTGGCCCTTAACAGGGAACTTAAATATAGTTGGGGAAAATGTATTTTAGCATAATCTTGACTAAAATGACACCAGATTTCATGCAAGTACACATGAATATCTATGCTATTCCTCAATCACATGCACAGAGCACACTGCTTACTGCAGGGCTATTGAGGCCACGCCCCCTACATGCACTGCGCATTCCTCCACTTTGAGCCCAGAGCATAAGACTATTGAAGCCACACATTTTAGCCCGTGGACTACATGAAGGGAAGTAAGTTTTGATGATATTATGGGGTAATATATTTTAAACATTTGATGTAAATCTGTTGAAATGTTTTTTTAATTGTATTATTTTGCATGGATGTCTGCTTAGGACAAAACAAAATGTTTATATTTATGCTTGGATATGATACAGTTCGATTAAATTACCCTCAATTTCCAGTTAATTCCCATAAATTCCCATTAATTCCCATAAATTCCCATAATTCCCATGGAAAGTTTCCGATTTGGAATATTTCCAAAATTCCCAAGCTTAACTTCCCATGGAAAGTTTCCGGAAATTTACTGGAAACTTTCCACCCCTTTGCAACCCTAACCTCCATATCCAAATATCAGGAACATTTACAGAAACTGAAACAAATTATTTCAAAATTGGAATTAAAATAATAAATCTTTAATAGATGCGTATATCTAAAAAGAAAGCTGTTGTGGATGTGTTTCCTGACACTTTAGTTAATCTGCACTTGTCACTACAATGCAATGATGGCTAAAGTTATTAGTTTAAATAAGTAAATACTTTGATTTTAGCACATCCTGAGGTGTCAGTCTTAACCATTTCTCTTAGCATAAAGAGCCTTAAATAGTTTCACATTGAAAAGGAATAATAGGGACAGCTTCAGTGAGATTTACAGCCCCGCCTGAATTCTGCACGGCCTTCAGTCCAGAGAGTGATATGCTGAAGGAGTGGAGAGGGACGGCAGATATCTGACTTTCATTTCACTGAGAACAAATGTGCAGTCCTTCTGTGATGAGACGTAATTTATCTGACACAAAAGGCTGAGCGGTTCTCAATCAGACCCTTAGAGAGCTGAAGCTATCCCAGTTTGCTGCAGCACTGGCTTGATTTTTGGACTAATCTGTACGGATAAAACATTTTAAATCTGGACTAAGACACTGACATACATCACAGTAAGTCAGCAGGATTGAATGATTTTTGAAATAAGTAGAAAGCTGTCTCTTCCATAAATGAAACAGTAAGTTGTTGTTGTCCTTCTTTAATAATAGCTTGTGAAAAGCTCACAGCTGATGTAGATGCCATGCAAAGCCGATGTCCCCCACATGGTGTGCAAAGGAGGAGAATCTTGGAGGAGCAATTTATGAACAAGCCTGATAAAGCACTTTTCTCACAGACGAAACAAAAAGCCTCAGCAGAAATAAGTCAATGACTCTCATATGGAAGAAATCATAATATATGTCAGGGTGACTGTATGATATTTTGGCTATTTAGTGGAACCCACTAGAGCCGGAAAACGCAGTTACCATTAACTCTGCATAACACATTTGGCACAGATTTTCTGCCCCAAAAAAACCTCATTGACCGCTCACGCAATCACTTCCGAGTCACTATTTGGTACAATCCCTTTCCAGCAAGATTCTGTCATTTGTACATTTGTTTCGGGGACAAGTAAAAGTGTTCTGCCAACTTTAAATTCGTCTTAGCGCTCGGAAAAATGTTTTGCATCTTGTACATTTTCATTTTCAAAATGTAAATTTGTTTTTACCTTGGTAAAAGTGTTTTACTTTTGTAATTTTGTTTTATAAAATGTTCACAGCGTTCTCTCACAAACAGCTTGTGACTGTCCTAGAGTATTCAAAAACATGACAGTGGAGACAGTATATGTTTTTTGGGGAGGATCTCATTTTGTGTCAGGATGACTGTTAAACCAAAAAGAAAAACTGCCATGGTTTCAAATAACATTTGTATTTTAATATAATCTAATATCTTGTCATTGTATAGGCAGGAAAGAAAAGATTAAAGGTCACTATTAAGACCACTAAACTGTTTTTTCTAAAGCAGGCTTTCTCTTTAATATGCTCTCTCTCTCTCTCTCCTCTAAATACAAATATTTCCTGAGCAGAAAAAACATTTCCAAATAGTCACATGCCAAGCTGTCCTCTTATTTTTAATACCTTGTTCATTTTATGTCCTCAGGTTTAAAAAGAAAAAAACAGCTGAGGGAAATCAGTGGGTTAAACTTCAGCAGAGTTCTTCAACTTGTTCAGGTTATTTTTAGTCTGCTCTCTCCACCTCTGGTTTCTGTCAGAGAAATCTATTTATCCACAGGCCTTCCACAAGTTTCCATTTTCTCACTGGTTATCACTGTAATGTAGACTGGTGGAGCCTGTGGAAACAGCAGCTGCTCATCATTACCTGAAGTCTGAGTCACTGAGAGCACTGTGTAAGATTAATGAAGCCTCGACTCCCACTGTTTGGATTTATTTCAGTTTGAGCTGAAAGTAAGAGCAGCACTTGAAACACACGTTTGAATTATGTGGACTCAGTGTGTTGTGAACACTCGCAGCTCGTTCGTGACACTGCGAGTGTGTTCTCTGAGATGGCAAGTCAAATATTTATGACCTTCAATCTGTCCATACACTTACACATGTGTCAAATTCAACTCCCTGTTCAGGTTACCACGGTTATGGGTTCCCATGGTGGTTTATAAATGTCGTGAGTGAGGGCGGCATGTACAGTGTTTGACAGGGGACTTGTTTAGAGTTGTGATCTATAAGGTGCAATGTGCTTTACATTACATGAAGCTTTACTGTATTGAACATGAGAAATATTGTAAATAAGAGACATCATATTTGGTTAAATTTGTGTTTTTGTACCCACTCTACTTTTCCTAGCTCAATTGTATTCCATTTTTGCCAACAGATAAGATGATAGCTGACATTTGCTGACTCCACTGCTTTGTGATGTTTTGCTGGCTTGATGTTGGCTGTGTTACCTCGTTTAGGAACCACTAAAAGAATGAATATGAAAGCACGAGATGAAAGGACGGGCTCAGCCTTGAAGGGAGCTTTGAGCTGAGGTACTTCTCCTTCAAATCGAAATAGAGGCAAGATGGGGCGCTGGTAGCCAAGTGGCTAGTGCGTGTGTGCGTCCCATGTATGAAGGCTGAAGTCATCCAGGCCGGCTGCCGAGTTCAAATCCGACCTGTGGCTCATGTCCTGCTTGTCACTTCCGACTCTCTCTCTCTTTCCACTGATCTGTCTGTTAATAAAGGCATTAAAAGCCCAAAATAAACCTTTGAAAAAGAAAAGAAAAGATGCCTCCTGAGTGTCTTCCTTTGGAGGTTTTCCAGTCCTTCTGACTTGAAGAGACTCAAGAGTCAACACAGAGCTCACTGGAGGGATTATATATCTATACTGGACCAGGCCTGAAAGCCTCAGGAGAAAGAGAAAGTCATTTCTGAGGTGAGGCACGTCTGGGTCAAGTGGATGGATGGATGGATGGATGGATGGATGGATGGATGGATGGATGGATGGATGGATGGATAGATAGAAAAGTGAAGCCATGTGGAAGTACTTTAAACCTGAACTCTTTTCAATGGCCAGCAGGGGGCGAATCAACTGCTTCTAAGCAGAGGTCTGATTGTATAAAAAGTCCATGAAACATTGAGCTTACTTCTCACTTGACTTATTCCCTCAGTAAACACTTCCTTGCTTGATGACTGTATGGACTGAATCTCTAGTTTCAAGTCTTCTGCAATACAGCATGATGGTCATTTTGAAAACAAGGGTTCTGCTTGGAGCAAAACAGACCATAAAGCCCGCAGGAACACGTGAAAGCTGGACTACCTGTGAAATACTGCAAGTCACTGCCATACTGGCCTTTCCACCATGAGAGGTGTAGCAAATATGGCCATGCTCATGTGCAAATATGGTCATTTCTGACTCAAAAACACAAGATATTTTCAAAAGGGGGTTCACAAACCAGAGGGTGATTATCTAAAAACACCCCAAATAATCACTCTTTTGAACTGTCTGTCCACCTTTAGCCGTGGGTTTTTGAAGACTGTCTCACATCACCATGTTCTCGTCTTGAAGAAAAGCTCTTAGAAATTAAAAACCCTATTTAGACTTCAATCTAAGCACTCAGCATTTCCTGAAAATGCAGCTGTGCCTCTCTCTCACACTCTCCACTCTCCCTCTCCTTCCTCTGTGCTAATGACTCGTCTTGTGCGAGAGGGTAAATGTGTGTGCGCATGGGTGATCTCACGTAAGCTCACTGAGGGGGCTTCACCCGCCTCATCCTCGCTGACCACCTCACACAGAGCCATCTGGCACCCTTTTTCAGATGACAGAGGCCCTGACTCTCTATCTGCCCTCTTGTTTAACTTGGAGTGTGTGTGTTTGTGTGAATGCGTGACTCTCCCTGTGTGCACTGGAGCGAGCAGCAGCTCTCCACTATTATACATGTAAACACCACCGTGTCATGATTTATTGATCTCACCTTTTTATCTCACCATGCAACCTGGGCACTTTTTCACCAGCAGCTATTAATATTCATGAGTGGGTTTGTTTCAACAAACAAAAAGTGGGAAAGCCTCAACTCACATAGAAACATTGACGTTAATTATTTATATATTTAACCTGTAATCAAGTCACATACAAACTTATACACTTTTCGTTAAGTACATTTCTCTCTGTCTGTGTGCATGTGTGCTTTTCCTTTTCCTGTGTTTTACATCTGTTTGAAAAGACTAAGTCAGTAATGACAATGTTTTATATATAGTAGAAAAGAATATATTAGATAATCCTAAACTGACTCTTTTTTTGCATACAAAAGACAGAAATGTGTCTTTGATTTGTGTGTAATATATATACAATTTAAAGCAGAAGGTTACACATGTACACAAGGCAGCAAATTTCAAGAACCATAAATCACGCTTTGAGCACAACATGCACATGACAACAACAGACACATCAGAGCTATGATTAAGGAGGGCACCAGGTTATGGTAAATAATGAAGGGGTTTTTGTAGCATTACTGGTTGTAATTCTACATGCACATTTGGATCATATTGTGGCTGCTTGGCACTGGTGGTAAGTAAAAAGATGTTGTTGGAGAAGAATTGCTCCGGAGGCGGAAATCTTTGCAAAAGTAAAGTGGTGGATTTATTAACCAAAAATGCACAAATGAGCAAATTCAGATAAATTAATAAAAAGCAACTAAATCAACTGAAAGAAAACACAGCCTCAAAGCAAGCTGCCAAGCTTGCAGAATACAATTTATTGATTTATTTATAACTTATGAGGAGTTCAGAAATCTATATTTGTTGGAATGAACCAGCTTTTGAAGTACAGCCTTCATGTGCCTTGGCATGCTCTCTCACATTGCTGTTGAGTGACATTACTGTATGCCAGACTTTGGGGGGGGGGGGGGGAATCAGGCAGCTCAAGCTTTGTCCGATGGCTTTATGAGTGATCACCATATCGAAACCTCCTGAAGTAGAATGACGGGTATCTGTGTTGAAATTCAACGGACACTGAGATAGAATAGACTGGCTTCCATACATGTAGAGATGCTGATTTGAGAAGAAATTTAGAGTTGATTCTTTTTTTAAATGATTCCACCATATTTTGATTTAAAGTGTCATATATCTATCTATTTAATCTATGTTAAATTGCATCCTCCCTATTGAGTACAATTAATTCAAATTATGCATATTGAAATGAGCATCTTGCAAATACAACAAATATTTAAAACGTCTTTAAACGTTCCTTAAAAATAATCTAGGATCCCTCCTTTAGGATAATCAGATAAAACCCTACTATATTTTTTTGCAACATTTATTTCAAGCCCTTGTTACTCTGATGTGCTGTGTTTGTGGGCGTCGCTTCACTTCAGCATGAAAATAACCTTTACACAATGCAGGCCTGTTGTTGTCTTACGGTCTCCTGCTTCACACTCAGTTTGCAGATCTAATTTTAGCCCCGACTCTTCTCTCTCCCTCTGGATCGGGGTTTAGCCTCGGGGTGGTGGTAGAATAAATACAGTAGTTAAGCTACTGTATGATAACTGGACGACCGGATCATACTTGATGTTTCCATGACAGATTTTCAAAGCATGAGAAATGATTATTTGAGACATTATTGTGTCCCCCTGTGAGAAACCGTCCCCTGTCTTTGAACTGAATATATTCTATACTTTCTATTTATTTTCCGGCCCCCTGATTCCCTCGAGCCTGACATTACAGGCCTGAGTGGGAATTACTAAGACTGCAGAAAAACTATTATTAACCCATACAAATCCACGTTCCCCTCTGTGCTGCAGATTATTTTTCTGTTTTCTTCTTAAAGGGGCGAGATGCTGCCATGGAGAATTTTGTGTGACAGAAGCTCTCAGTTCGCCTGTCTATCACATTGTAAGACGTGAGACATGAGGGATATAAATACACTGCCTGGATACCCTTGTCCCCATCCTTCGACCGTCTCCTCTCACGTGGTCGCTCTGATTGCACACCGCCTGCCTCTCGCGGCCCCTCATGAAGGCTGGAGGTCCGTGTGAGTGCTTCAGCCGCTGATAAGGACCTCGAAATAGCAAAAGCCTATATCATTCTCAAATTGGCAAATGAGCAAAACCACGGGCGGGACAGATCCAGAGTTTTTATTTCATTAGGTTTGCTTTCTTTTCTGCTAGGAGGAGAAGTGCTAAGACCACATGATGGATCTGTAACATGTCAGGCCAGAGGGCTGCACTTAACGACTCGTTTGATTGATTACAGGAATTATACCTTTGAGGCAGAGATGTGACCTTGCAGCTCAGAGTTGTTCAGTTCTGTCACTGTGTCCAGTTTGCTGGTCAAACAAATGTCTTGTCTGTGTAAGCAGACAAACTGAGCTGCACACTGATGCACTGACCCAGATCAAACACCTGAGGCCAGATGGGGAAAGACAGCACACAAATACCTCATCAGTCAACAGCAAGGGCAGATTATTATTCATGGAGCAGTTTGCATTTTCATGTTTAGGGTGAGAGAGATGCATTTCTTTTTGATTTTACTTGTATTTTAAATAAGTTTTTTGTTATTTTTGGCGCCTTTAGTAAAGGTTGTTTTCCAGTGTTCTGCTTTTAAGGCTGAACTAAACAGATCAGGTAACTGTGTCAAATAAATACGCAAATCTAACTGTAGGAGTAAAAGAGTAAGAATATCATGAGGTGGGATGTATGACTTCCTTTAGCCTACACAACTATCATCAACACACTGAGAAGAACGGAAAACATGATGTTTACTGCATGTAAATCACATAAAGACAGGTGGCATTTTAAAAAGGTAAATGTGTGGGATACAATGAAAATGTTGAGGCTTTCGTACCTGCTGTCACTCATTTTTGAGAGAGTATCATTTGCTTTTTTTATTTTATTTTTTACCAAACACCTGTGCAGATTTTGGAGTCAAATGTTAGTCAACAGCAAAGTAAGGTGACCCGGAATATGCTGGATGGATGGCCATGAAATTTTGTGCAAGATACTATATGTGCAAGATGAATTGGAATACATTTGGCTTTGATTTTTCATCCAGCACCATCGTTAGTAAAATGTTTAATTTGTCTAATGCTTCAACTTAAACTTTATTTATCCGTTAGGCACTTGTGTAAAGCATCCATCATCCATAGTGAAATCAACAGAGGTGAGTAAGAGCTTGGAAGCCATAATAAATACTGCATAACAAATAAGCAAAAACCATTGCTAAGAATGCTAATATGATATTCAAGATGAATAACCATTCACGAGACAACTTTTAAAACACCATTAAAGGTTAGAGAAGCCAAAAAATAATGTTAGAAAAGTGTTGAAATGAGTGGTGTTCATAAAAAAGGTAATGATTAGTGGTTCCTGCTCCTGTACGATTATTTCCCTGGTGTACCGCAGCATGTCGTCTCTGTGTCTCCCAGATACCACCATTACTAATTTGGCTTTCCAGAGCAGCAGTAACAGCAGAGCGGACTTCCTCGTCATTAAAAAGTGCACAAAGTTTCAGTCCCAATGTGATCGCCACCCAGAAGGAGAAACATTAATACAAAACTATGGTGCCACTCAGTCCAACACTTGCAGTCAGGAACCCACTTAAATAACTAGACCTACTCAACACTCTCCACTGTGGCCATTACAGTGCCAGATGCAATCGGCTTCAATTCAATGGTTGAAGAAGAAATATCTTAAAGTCCTGGACAAAACAGGCAGCAAACAATGGGCAGCCATACAACAATCATGATAAAATATTAATGACAATAAGACAATAAAAGACATCAAATAAACAAGTCAAACAGCAAATATGTGTCAAACAATATATCAGGCAGAACATCTCCAGCAAGATAATCCTGCCTCAAAGTGATTTACATTCATCTTTAAAGCATCAAATCAAACTGTCTCTTTAAGATCAGGTCTTTTTGCAATTAATAAGTAAAGGTAGCAGCAAACTAACACGCCTTTTTCCCCAGATCAGATCAGATCTTTTGAACAGGCAGTAAAAATTGATCCTGGGACAGAAGGTTATAAATCCTTGTACTCTTCTGTCTAATGTATGTCAGAAGGTACAAAGGAAGCAGACCTAAAATAAACACTTAAAATAGGAATATATAAGTGGACTTCATGTGGATCATCCAACACATGCATACAGCAGTCCACGGTTCTACGAGGGTGCGAAAGATTGCATTGCACCCTCATTTAAAATTTCTGCATCCTCAATTGAATGGATGCAAAAAAAAATAAAGATACTTTTGTTTTGCAATAAGTAATCAAGGCTTTCAAACGGCTACAGCAACTCAGATCGTGTTTATAACATCCATGATCTGATGGTCATGACCGGTGCACCTGACCCTTCTGTTCAACGGGGACCCCATGCGAGACGCCGGGACCAATGACACCTATTTTTCATTGCTGTTGCCAGACACTGTGCCTGCACCCTTTAAATCTCAGATGCACTCCAAGTCTAGACCCAGGCCTGCAGCAGTCAGTGAGGAGTGAAGGGTTTAAAATGAGTAACCTCAGAGCTCTGTGATACACAGTGTCCGGAGCATGTTAGCTTTGAGATGATGTGTGCACATTAAAGCGGCAGAAGGCAGTCTCTTTTTAGACTTGAAAGAAAGGCAGAATCTGATCCTTGAATATTAACCCAGTTTTCAATGTTAGTTTATACCATCTGTTGAATGTGTGGCGTAAAAGAGAGCGATTGAAATACCAACATCTCTGTAGTTCTACACAGACTCAAGAAGTGTCCCATGGAAAGTGGAGATTGAAGGCAGGCGCGGTGGCTTAGATTTTGTGTTTAGTGATGAGGCCAATATTTAAACTGCCAAATGGGACCCCAACCGGACAGCACTTCTACACATGTCAGGCGGTATGCATGCCAGACAGGCATGGGGTGATTTAGTGATTTAGCGCACACCCACCGATTGCCTAAAACAAAGTACTTTAGTTGCCTTGTAGAAGGATGGAATAAGCCTCCAGAAGCTCTTTAGAAAAACACATTTTCTCTACAGCGTGACAGCTAACCGTTAGCATCCTGACAGGTTCTGACTCATAGGCTAGAAGCAGCAGCCTTGACAACAACACATTGATTGATTGACACATAGACAAATCAGAGTTGATTTCAGAAGAGTTGTACATTGTTTATGTTTTTATGTGGGCTTAATAACGAGTAAGATGGAATCTCAGCATCTATGTAGATGCACTGAAAAAAATGTCAACAAATGCTAACTTCTCATTTAATTTTAATTTGACAGTTTAGTTGGTATTGTCTAAAAGCAGGAGCTACTTTGTGTTCTCTATATAAAGATAAATAAATGGACACAGGACACTGATTGAGCATCAACAAAACAGGGCACCTTTTCAACATTTGCCCCAGTGGAAAAGTTTATTCTTGAAAGGAGAGAGAGAGGAGGAGACAAGACACTGAATTTATTGTTAAGATGGGATAATTGCACAGTTTTGTGACAGGGAGTGAAATTGCAGTATCTTGGAGATTTAAAGCAAGTCTGATCTGGACTCTGCATTTTTGTATTTACAGCGCTTTTGCTGTTAATGACATTTTTTCATCTTTTTGCAGCACGCTCTCTCATTTGCAGCACGTTTCTCTCATTGCATTCCTTTTATACTTGGGAATTTCAGAATTTGCATTGTTTATGAATTTGCAGACTGTTGACTAGTGTGTCTGCAGCACCATAACCTTGTCAGCCACTGTGTCTGGAAAGTCTCTAAAACCATGATTTATATCCTCAATATGATTTCAGTTTTTCAGGACGCTGCAGTTTAGGCTGTGCTGAGATCCATGGCTCTCAAAAGAAAGCTGTTGTCTTTCATCAGAGAGACCACTGTGTCCCCTTTGAAACCAAAACACAAAACTGTGACCATTTTAAGGCATAATATGGTCTAAATCTATACCTTTCTTAATATCATTTTATGTTATATGATGGTCGGTGTGAGGTTTTATCAACAGTCAGAAAAAATAAATTCAAGTTGTAGCTGTGCAGCACAAAAGTTACAAGAAGCCAAAAATCGGAGTGTATCTTGAACAATGATAACAAATGAAGATAAATGGTCTGAAGTTCAAGTTTAGCCTGAGGTCTCCTGTAAGTTTAATGTTGGAGTAAAACATCTTTTAGGTCACAGTTCTGATGTCTTATCTCAAAAGTGATGAGATGACCCAGTTAGAATGAAGAAAACAGGCACACAAAACTCTGTGTGACACATGACATAAGGCACCACCCGCGAGTGAAATGCTGGTGTTTGAGTCCCTCCTCTGCATGGACACCTTATTACAACGTTTTGTGCTTCCGGTTGGCATGACATCCTGGTCCACAGGGCAGGTTAAACATCCCCAAACCAGCCCGCTGAAGCTGATTTTATCCACAGAGCTAAATGTTTTCACTTGTCGGGGCTCTTACTCTGCTGTCTTGTGAGGTGAAACCACTCAAGTGGCTCCCTTTTGTTGCATTATGTGCCTGTGTGTGTCTGTCCTGAGTCAAATTACTTTAAAACATCATGACACAACACAAGGGGGAGAAAGACACACTTTATGATATGTCTAGCAATCCATTTTTCAATACACTGCAACTCAAGCTTCAACAAACCTCAAGAGAAGCAATAAATTTAATTAAATTGAGATCTGGCAGACGTACACCTGGATGATTTCTCCCCCTCAGGCTGAAAAACGGTTTCATTTTTCACTGAAATATGCTTGGTGAGTGCAAAAAGACCTGCAGTATTAATGTGCGGTGAAAAAACGACAGTATGCTTCCAGAGCTGGAACACAGAGCCAAACATTTACAGCCTGAATTAGGCCTGGTTCACTGGCACATTGAGTGTAGGACCTCAGAGTTCACACATCACACACTGAAGCTCCGAGGGGAGGAGAGATGGAGCCAGGCTGCATCATGTGAAACAGCATGTCAGCCAGAGTTAACATACGACTGAATCACTCAGCTGCTGGATCTTTATCAATCAGAGGCTCTCAGGCTGTGAGGAGCTGGATCAGCCGAGCCCACAGAGCTGCTATCTGATCCTTTATGGGAGCTGAAGTGTCCTCACAGCAGAGCAGATCAATAAAAGCTGAAGTTAAGAGTCATGTTTTACTGTCTCAGTCTCTTTTTAAAGTTTTTCTGATGATCAATGCAACATTTCTCAGCGCAAAAGTCACACTTTTAATACCTTTTTTTTTCATCTAAAACGGGGCTGCATCCTATATACCAGTATGACCACTATACTACTACAGTAGTATAATACTAGTATAAAACACTCAGACATAATAATAATAATAATAATAATAATACATTAAGCTTTTAATCAACGCGCTGTACAAAGCTCATTGAAAATACAGTTTAAAAAACATTTCAAAAACTAAAAACAATTAAAAACACACTCGGACTCTCAGGAAAACATACAGAGAAATGATGACTCATACACAACGGTAAACAGATGGGTCTTTAGCTTTGTTTTAAACACCTCAACAGAACAAGCCAGCCTGACGTCCAGAGGTAAACTGTTCCACAGTGTCGGTGCACGGAAAGAAGAAGCCCGCTCACCAACTGTCTTCTTTCTGACCTAGTATCTTAAAGTCTGCTCTGGCATGAACAGGGAGCCAATGAAGAGAGGCCAACATGCTATGCTGCGTCTTGTCCGCAAGTGCGTTCACCACCATGACCCACTGCACACAACCTGGCACAACTGAAAATGTCCCTTGATTCATTGTGTACTGCAAGTGATCGCTTAACTGCCCAAAACATGCTGGGATACATAGTGACGCAAACCAGATTGGCAGGACCACTAACAGCTTTTCTCCCTCATTAGGTCATAATCATGCATTTAACCCTAGAACACTATCGCCGGGTGATTTTCACCCGAGCAAATGTATTTACATGATTTTCATTATGTCGCGTTTGTCTGAGTGTCATGGGTCCCTGGGTAGCTTCAGCCTTGTCTTTGACGTCTTTGAAGGTGTGGGTGTTTCTCTTCTCCAAAACATACTTTTCCTACAGGCACGTGTTCTGGTGATTTTCACCCGGCAATAGTTTCTCTCTCCTGCAGCTGTTCGTGTGTCAAGGAGACTGTGCCTTCACCAGGGAAGTCTCAAATGTCCCAGTAATGGGTGGACCAAAGACCAAGTTTCCAGTTTCATTATTTATTTATTTTGGAATTTTTAGTTCGAATTCCTAATTTTTCAGTAATTTTGGAGCATTTTTACAGGGTCCCCCCATGATACTTTTTTTTCATTTTGTTAGACATGGAACAGTTGAAAATAAAAGAACACTACTCTAAATAAAGATTGTGGTGGACTGGTTTGATTGAGAAAAATCTTTGATTAAACTCAACAAGTGACCAGTGGAGTTGGCCAGCATGATTCTAGACAAATTGGTTGCTGTGGGGCTGTGGGTCCTTCCTACATAACTATCAGCAGACTGTAGACTGAGAGCCCCACTACTGTACCAGTAGCTAGCAGGATTGCAAACTCCACTTGGCAAAAACAAATGGAACTTGAAAGAGCTGCAGAGCTTCACAGAAACTGCATGTCGTGGAGTTTGCTGAGCACAATGGAAGTTTAATTAGAAGAGAGTTAAGTGAGAGTTTAAAATTATTTATTGAACATTTTAAGCAAGGATCAATTAGCAAAGTCTTTGGCGATTATACTCCGTCATGATGACTTCATTCACTCAGAGCGGTAGCGAGGCCAATAACCGGATAGGATACCCCTCTATGGAGTCTAGACACTGGTGGTGGTGGTGGTGCTGATAGAAGAATGCAGGACGTGATGAGGAGTGGGTTTCTGAGGCTGTATCTGAACTCTGCTGAGCAGAAATCAAGGCGACCGGGGCGGAAGTGGGTTGCAGCGATCACACTGAAATGACAAACTGACTGCGGAAGAGAGAGAACAGGTTTTAAAATGTTACCGCGGCAGGATGATTGGTTGAGAGAGGTTGTGGCAAAATCTGCTTGTATTATAACTTGATGAGTAAATGTCCATAATCAGCTGATCACCATAGCAGGGAGGCGGAGCGAGTGGTAGAGAGGGAGTGGCTACGTTGAATGAAGAAAGTCTTCCTGCTTGAACTCTGAACAACAGATTGCGTCTTATACCGGTTGATTTATATTCTATATTTTATGGTATGTCTGTAAAAATACACTCCTTCATATATTTAATATCTAGTGGCTGCTTTTGTAACACATTTTCCATTTGCAGCACGTTTCTTTCCTTTCATTTGTTTGTTTGGGACTCTTGTTTTTTCGGGATTTTTTTGCAGCATGTTTCTCCTAACGGAATGAGTTTGGGCCCAAGTTGCACCCTGGTTGCCTCTGTCAGCAACCGTACATGGTACTCCTTTAAAACATGTTAATATCTCCCCAGGATGGATGTAGGTTTGAAGGACGCTGCAGTGTATGCTTCACTGAAGTCTATGATGGTCTCAACAAAGATACCACTGTGTCCCATTTGAAACCAAAATAAAACACTGACATACTATTCTACCTCAAAGTATGAGCTTTTCAAGAACTAAAAAAGTGATCACAGTTTGGATAGGTTTGGGAAAATGTCATGGCTGTGGTTAAGGTAATTTTGCTGTGATGGGTCGTCTCCCAATAAGAAGGTTTCTGGTTTGAATCCCTGTGGGACAGGAGCCTTTCTTTTTGGGAAGTTTGCATGTTCTCCATGTGCATGCATTGGTCCTCTTCGGGTAATGCAGCTTCCTTTGCCGTCCAAAGACATGCTTGTTAGGTTAAGTAGCCAGAAGGTGTGAATGTGAGTGTGACTGGTTGTTTGTCTATACAGCCACTTTCACACGTACACTGCACTCCTGGAAATTCCCTGAAATTGTCAGAGTGAGCTACATGTGTGAACACAAACCTCCTGCTGTGAGGGCTTTGTGTGAAGGACAACTCTTGAAACGCCAGTGGCAGGCTGGCATTTTCAAGAAAATGTCTGGAGTGTGTGCGTGGAAGAGGCGACAGAGGAGATGTATGTCCGAAGTCACAGATTTAGGTACCAACAAAATAAATTGTGCTACGTTTGATTGCAGCAAAATCTAATAGCCTGTTGCAACCAAGCAGCAATTACTGTGTTGAAAAATGAAGCAAATGTGGAAGTGCAAATAACTGCAGTTCCTCAAGTGTCCACTTGTGGCTGGCTACAAAAGCAGAGGAATCCCCCTTTAGTCTCATATATAATATGCCCATTTTCAAGCAGAAAAAAACCCTTTACAACCTGATTTCAAACACAGTGTTAGTCTGAATAGCTCATTTCTTTTTTGGAAGAAACTGTCCAGGGGTTCATTGTTTTTAGATTTCAGAGGACGCCCATGCCACCCATGACCACACCTCTGGACAAGCCCCTGAATGTTAACAGCCAGTTGTTTTGCAGCAACGTTCCCCATGACTTTTACAGCCATGTCTCACATGTATTTCATAAATAAAATACACATAGCCTACTTGTCGGATAAAGAGAGACAAATCAAAAAAGTATTTGAATCTTTTTTTTTTCCCCTTCAGTTCCTGCTTTTGGCTCCTTGTTTTTCATCACTTTCACTTCATGCATGCAGAAATCTCTCCTCCTGTTTCCTTTTTACCCGGCTCACAAACTTCTCACTATGAAACCTTACTGAAATAACCCTACGGTCTTTGTGCAGTCAATCTCTTCAGCAGGATCAAACCTGATGACCTCAATGACAAGTGTTAAGAATAAATATGTATAAAATCTTCTATCTGATGGTCCTGTTTACTTTTATAGGTCATTTAGAGGCATCTGTAATGCATTCAGACTGTTTCGTAACCGTGCTTTGGGTATCTAAATCTTACAAAAGACAGGCCAGATAGGCGCATCATCCATCATGTGCTGCTTTCTGTCCTTAAAAAACTCCAAAGCTTGCCTCTGAACACAATCAAGTCTTTGGATTTCCAAGAATGACTTTGGCTACACTTTCTGTATTTCTTTGATATGAATGTGGGTACATAAGATTTCAAGAGTTTGTAGGTCAAAAATTTATCCTCAGTGCCAAATGTAAGAAGAAAGCAAGATAAGATTTACTGGCATGGACTGAACATCCCCTTCTCTACACATGTTGGACCACCACATTCCTGCCACAGAGTCCTGGCAGAGAGTATCAAACCAATATGAGTTTATCTGCTCACACTGAAATCAGACCAGCGTCATTGTGTGCGACAGAGGGGCTCATTGAGCTTACATGTTGTATCAACACCAAGTATATGATGATATTTCAAAAGACTGCTGACCAGGCAAACTCACATCAGGATTCATCACAGAATATATATATATATATACGTGTATGTGGCCACCATGACATCACAAACTGACCTCAGAAGTAACATTTTGAAGCCTAGAGTTAAACATTTTTTACCAAAGCCATTTTTAAGTGCGCTAGAAGTGTAGTATAAATTGGGATACTAAATTTAGCTAGCAAAAAAAAGACCACTCCTTGGAGTGTCTTTTAGAAAAACCAAAACAACTTATTGATCTTAAGGTAGCAAAACCCTGAAGCATACCCTGCATGCCGCTGTAGTATCCATGCTTTCACCCATTAGTGCGGTTTCTCCTATTTATCGCCTTCGCCTCTTCTTTTCTTTTTCCACTAAAAGACCAAGGGCTGAGAACGGCAACTTTTTATCAGACATTATTCTTGATTAGTAGGCTGCCTATGAGTTGTGCGCAACAGCGGTGTGAAAATGTTCTTCTCGTATCATAACAACAGACTACCGCTGCCTACTGGAATGGAGAGTTACAATATTTCCTTTCACGTATGCGCAGAACGTACGTGGTGGTTGACCGTCGGCTGTAGTCTTTGCGATGCGTTCTAGTGCAACTTTTTGGCCAAGACGTGAGGCGACGCCACAGGTGGCCTTCGTCGCTACTAGTTCTTTGCCATCTGCTTGGTGTGTCAGGGCCTTAAAGGGATACTTCACCCATTGAAACATGAATCTGTATTGAAATTGGGTCATATATGTAGTAGAAATGTGAAATACATTTTGAAGTTGGTGCCTTCTTGACCGAGAAAAGGCAAAAAGTATAATTTTGGCTCATGTGGATGAAAGACAATAACTCCCAGAATGCACAGCACCACAGGCCACTCCAACTGAAGCTACGGTGCTATATTTACAGTCTATGTCTACAACACATACGATCGTTTCCTCAACTGATTCCGAGATTTCAGAAGGAATTGGCATCTTGGAAATTCCTGGCAGCAAACGGACTCTATGTCTGTGTCCATAGGCAAACAGTGAGAGCACCGACACCACGAGTCCGCCCCAGCTCGAGCCGGCCCAGGCTCCTCGTCCTCAACGCCACCGACAGGCAGGTGCCTCGGCTGCTGCAGGCACAAGACCTGCCTGCAGCCGCCTCCCGTTCCTCCATCAGCCTCAACTGCTCATTGCTATATTTTGGCTCGTAGAGATAGCCACGAACATCCGATTCGAGCACAAGACCTCCAAAATCCCCTTCATCCACATCAGTTTGGGACCAATGTAGTCGCCATAAATTGCATTTAGAGAGAAATTACAGTAAAGCGCTGTGAACTCTGTGTCTTGTTTTCTGTCCCTGCCTTTACCTCCTTATCATTATTATCATTGCTTTGTCTGTTTCTGATACAAACACCTCACATTCACCTTTTGAAAAGTTTCCCTTTTTTGGA